>MU223494.1:1215636-1235956 GCA_018584345.1 Thuja plicata
CTATTATGCACTTGAAGACAAAGCACATAGCTATCAAGTATCATTACTTGAGGGAGCTAGTTCAGAATAAAGAAGTGAGACTGGATTATGTGAACACTAAAGAACAATTAGTAGACATATTCACAAATGCACTACCCAAGGATGCTCATTAGTATCTACAAGGTAAAATGGGGGTGATTCCCCTAACTAAGGATAATTAAGTTATGTATGGTACTGTTGCATCAAATATTACATTCAAAATACTTGACACATTGATGCATAGTAAGTCACACTTTAGGATGCTGACTAAAGTTGTGAAGTTGGACAAGGATAGAAAAGAAAATTAGTCATAATCAAGATGACAGGATCAACATGATACTAAAGATCTACATGATAGAGATTTCAACATCTTTGGCATTGTTGTCAAAGAGGGAGAGATTACCTAGAGGGAGAGATTACATAAAGGAAGAAGTATATAGAGGGAGAAGTTACTATTGAAAATATTGAAGTGATTATCTACTCAGAGGGAGTCTATAGATGATTAGACACAGATGATTACATTGTGATTATAGAAACAGAGGGAGAAATGTTTTACAGATGAGAATCAGAATGAAGCTAAAGACATTAATGAAGATTTGTTCATATCAAGGAACACAGGTGACTTTTTGGATTGTATGGTAACTATGCTTGTTAAATCATTGTTTTAATATTTTGTGTTTCCATCAATGCCAAAGAGGGAGATTGTTAGAAAGTGACAATGCAAGCATTTGTTATTTTTCCATTGATGTCAAACCTTAACTGGTGAGACTATTGTTATCTGTTTGAGTACTATATCTATTGTTGATGAAGAAGATTTAACAAGAAGACCAAGTGAATGGTTGAGTTAAGGCAAATTAAAGGGTACTTGATCAGTTGGAACTCTAGCAAAGTAATTACTTGTTTATCTTTCACAGATAGTTTTTCTGGCTATTTTGTACCGAGTAAGTTTGGCTTATGCCGAGCGAAGTTGCTTGTGCCGAGCGAAGTTGTTTGCGTTTAGCGAGGTTGTTAGTGACAAGCAAGTTTGTTCAGTGCCGAGCACTAGTGAAATTGCCAAGTGAAAACAATGATGTTGGTCGACTTATAGTAATTGGATTATGATGGGATTTCAGATCTCTGGCCGACTTAGTTAATTTTATTGAGATATGTAATGTTAATTAAAGATTGATCCACGTCATTTAATGTATGGGTAAATGTAATTAATGCATGGTTTCAAGATTTAATTAGAGACTACTTTGGAGAAGTTAATGTAGTAAAATGATGGGATGATCCATTGGATCTGACCTAACCTAAGATCTACGATCTTGATTAAGAGGAAAATATTTATCTGACCTAGACAGAGAGGTATATGATAATCTTAAGGGGTTATTCATTATGTGTGGAAGTAGATGTGTGTATGCAAGAAATTTGCATAGTTGATTTACTGATTGGCATGACCTAGTAGAGAAGGCTAAATATAGAAGCAGAGAGTTGCATGTGTGATTGCTTGATGGATTTCCAAGCAAATCAGAAGATTGAAATGACAATGCAGGTCATCCAGTAAGTTAACATCAGAGCTGTAATTGGATTTGAATTTGCAAAGTAACTTGTATGTATCAGATCACAACTGCTGATTACTTTATAACCATTGTATCAGTTAAAATCCTTTAACAAGGTTGACCTAACAGTCATTTGTATAAATCCTCTAACAAGGTGACATTCAGGTGGAATGTTATAAGTCCTCTAACAAGGCCACTCCTGACAGGGTGATCAAATCCTTTAACTAGGTCACACCTAACAGTGTGTTATTGTAACCTTTAACATGGTTGGCTCCTCACAGAGCTCACTTCAGAAGAGTGAAACTTGGTAGCATGTTACTGGTGGTTTTTCCCATATTGGGTTTCCACGTTAAATACTTGTGTCAACTTATGTGAATGCTTATGGTTTTTTTTACTGTTATGTTTCTACAAGCTAATTACATTAGATAGTAAATTGCATGATTAAAGTTGTTGACATATGCTACTGTTGTCGAGTAGATTTGAAATACAGAAAGTTTTATTTGCTACATCTATACCTGAGGATAACTGATTCACCCCTCCACTCTAAGTTATTCTAAATTCATTCTAACATAAATATGTTTTCTCTCCAAATGATTGCATCCATTGGGTATAGAATTGTGACATGGTCTAATTTATATCTAGTGGGTTTGTTCCAAAATACCTCCATCATTCAAATTTGCAAGGAAGGATTAACAATAGTTTATGTCCATTAGGATTTCATTTTCAACAATTTACTTTATTCTTGTTACTCCACTCATTTAAATTTCTGTCATGAATATGAAAAAAATTGGTATCATCTTTAGTTTTTAAAGCATAAATTTGTATCGTTAGTAAAATTACATTCATTGATATATCAGAAAATGCCAAAAAAGTACTAAATTTGTTTTGCAATTTGACGTCTTGAAAGTACCAGCAAAGGCCTCCTCGTGAACATTCACATTTATCTTCAATTGAGTTACCAAGCATGTTGTACCACAACCCCAGAGAACCTTGGGAATAACTTTGTTATTCTTTCAAGAGAGGAAATTTAATCTCGAGATCCTAGCAATTGACTTGTGTAAAAACACTAATCAATATAAGTGGCACTAGATGGAGGGCCAAAAAACTAAAAAGCTGGATAACATTGAATCTTTCTCTCCAGAACGGTTTGAGTGAGTGCTTATATTATCTACGAAAAGAGGCGAGTTCTTTGAACTCACTCAACACCATAGATCTCAGAGTGACAAAATAAAATAAAGAGAGAACCCCTCTCACCATCCTACCAAGTCCCATAATCCTCTTGGACAAAAGTCACACAATCGCTATCCCAACTGTCCTCGCAGCCACAAACCAAAATGAGAACTTGCAAAATCAGAATTTTCAACAACCTCATCCGATGGATTTATTTTCTAACACACTAATCTCGCCACTAAAATTCATTGGGCAGCTCCATGAATTGCCCAAAAATCTGGAGAAGTTTTGCACGCATTTTATAAATGGAGAATCAACCTTTCAGAGAGCCATGGATGTTGCTTTCAAAGAGTTTATTGATTTGTTCATGGTTGTTTACCAAGATGACTTAACTGCATATTCTAAAAGGGCTAATGATCATTGTGATCGTTTGGGTAGGATTTTTAATAAAGCATTAGAATATGGTGTTTCATTAAACCCTAAGAAATGTCACTTTGCAGTTAAGGAGGGAAAATTGCTTGGACATATCGTGTCCAGAGAAGGGGTAAGAATAGACCCTGAAAGGGTAGAGGCAATTCAGAAGGTTGTTGCTCCAAAAAAATTAAAAGGTGTACAATCTTTCTTAGGAAAGATTAATTTTGTTAGAAGATTTGTAACCAATTTTGCTGAAATTGTCAAGCCCATTGTGAAGTTGTTAAAAAAGGATACCAAGTTTGTTTGGAATGATGAAGCTCAGCAAGCTTTTGAAAGAATAAAGAAGGCAGTGCAGGAAACTCCATTGTTAAAATCTCTGGATTACACTAGGCCTTTTTCTTTGTTTTCATTTGCATCATTTCATACAATTGCTGGAATTTTGCTTCAGAAAGATGAGCAAGGATTTGAACACCCCATAGCCTTTTATAGTAAATCCTTGCAGGATGCAGAACTTAACTATGAAATAATGGAAAAATAGGCCTATGCATTGGTAAAGGCTGTGAAGTCTTTTAGGCCCTATTTGGTGTGTGCCAAGGTGCAGGCCTATGTTCCACATTCAGCAGTGAAAGATATTCTTACCCAGTCAGAGGTTACTGGTAAGAGGTGCAAGTGGATTACAAGAATTCAAGAGTTCAATCTGGAAATCAATATCACCAAATTGGTAAGAGGTCAAGGCTTGGAAAAACTAATGACAGAGGAGTACCTGGATTTAGTGCAATCAAATCAAATAGAAGCAAATGACCAAGCCATTACCAGTATAGAAAGACAACCATATTACACTGATATTGTATTTTTCCTCAAAAATGCTAAATGTCCTGATTATCTATCTGATAACCAAAAGAGAAGCTTGAAGTTGCAAGCTCAATGATATGTTTTGATTCAAGGAGACTTATTTTGGAGAGATAAGAATGGTGTTCTATTGCTATGCCTTGACAAACATCAAGCGGAGAAAGTTCTAATTGAGATGCATGAAGGACAATGTGGAGGTCACTTTTCTGCTAAGACCACTGCCCATAAGATTCTGAGGGCAGGATATTATTGGCCTACTTTGTTCAAAGATACCTATACATATGTTAGGAAATGTGAACCGTGTCAGAGGTTCTCCAATAAATTGAAATTTGCAGGTGCTCTGTTACTTAACCCAGTGAGTACTGAGGCTCCTTTTGCTGTATGGGGCATTGATTTTATTGGTGAATTTCAAGAAAATTCTAGTACAAGGCACAGTTGGATTTTAGTTGCCACAGATTACTTTACTAAATGGATTGAGGCTATTCCCACAAGAAAAGCAACTAGTAAGGTGGTTACTGAATTTTTTCTAGAAAATATTTTGACCAGATTTGGAGTGCCCAGTAAATTAATAATGGACAATGCTATGAGTTTCAGATCAGAGGAAATGAAAAGTTTCTGTAAGCAGTATGGGATTACAATATCATATTCATCCCCATATCATCCACAGGCCAATGGAAAAGCTGAGTCTAGCAATAAAAGCATATTGAAAATATTGAAGAGAACTTTAGAACACAATAAAAGGACTTGGCACACAAAATTGAGATTAGCTCTTTGGGCTGATAGGATAACACTTAAGAAGGCAACTGGTAAATCACCTTTTGAGTTGGTGTATGGTTTACAAGCGAGATTTCCTATTAACAATTTGTTTCCTATTTGCCAATTCATTCAAGAGGAACATTTAGATGTCTCTGATAATATGCAAAATAGAATGATGCAGCTAAATGAATTGGATGAAACAAGGAGAAATAGTCAGAGAGAAAATGTGAAGCTATAGAAAAAAATGAAGTATCTTTTTGACAGGAGGGCTACTGATAGAAAATTCCAAATTGATGATTTAGTTCTCCAATGGAATGCAAGGGTAGAGGATAAAGGCAAGCATAAGAAGTTTGAGTCTTTATGGCTAGGACCATTCATTATTGCAGAAAAATTTGGCAAAGACTCATACTTGTTGAAGAATATGGAAGGAGATATTTTTGAGTTGCTTGTGCATGGGCAGTTTTTGAAGCCTTTCTTTGAGTAAAGGTTCAAGGTGCACAAGTAAGTTTGTATTATATTCTCCTTTCCTTGTCCCTTGTTTGTAAATTGTGTACATATTTCCGTTTCTGCTGTAGGGTTTTGCTCTATTAGGGAGGTGGTCTGCAACTAGAGATTCTGTGGTTGTCGGTATAAACTTGCATTTAACCATCCTCAGTTAGAGCCACTGTTGGTTGTATTTCTTGTTTCAGCAGTTTTCTTGGTCCCTTGTTCTGCTCTCTGTGCTCTGATGTACTCAATTTAGCTATCTCTTGTTCATTTTTTGCCTTCCCTCTGCCATGTTTTCAGGTTTTCAAGTCTAAACCTTGCTCAAATTGTAAAAACCCTGAAAACCCTAGGCTATCCAAGTATTAAACGATGAATTTTGTAAACCCTAGATCATGCTGTTCTTTTTCAAAGTTACTTTTTTGTTTCACTAAAGGCATGTGTTTTTATTAAAGTCACCTCGTCGCGTTACCCAGAATGAATATTCCATTTGTCTTTCCAACTTAGTGTTTTTCTTGTGTCGCGTAGTCTCGTTTAAAATTCAGAATATTCCTTTGCCTTCCGAGACAGTGATTTCTTTCATGTCAGGTAGTCGCAAGATAGTTATGTCATAAGGCTTTATGAAGAAGGGACCCACTGCCTAGTCGGGTGATCGTGGAAGATTTCTCACAGTTATGAAAATGTCTTCAGACTTCATGATTGCTTCATGTCGCATTATCGCCAAATCAATCAAATCTAACAGTTAAGTCATGCCTTCAGTCGCGTGGTCTCAAAATGGAACGGCGGTTAAGAGATTTTAACTCAGACTTTGAGACTGACTGTCTGTGGTTTGCAGTAATATGTAGTTGGGATGTCGCCAGAGCAAGATGATGACTCAGTTCTCCATTATGCAGTAAGTGAACAAATGATTGAGTGACATCTATCATAAGGCAAGTGGATGTTCAAAGGATTATTGCATGGTCGCCAAAGGGAGAAAGTGGATTCAACGACAACGAGACTAAGGTGTTTTCCCTTCAGTCACGTGGTCTGGAAATAATTTAAGGACATGCAAAGACATATGGTGATTAAGTGACAACCATCAGATGAAAGAATCAGAAGATCCAATGGTGGTCGCAAAGGCTAAAGAGAAAAGTTCCCCAAGAGAAAAGTCCTCCTGACTTGGCAATAAGGGTATGTCACGCAATCGCCAGAAATAGAAAAAGGGCTTTTATAACATGCTAAGGTAAAGTCAAATGCTCAGGACTTGTATCTCCCGACTGGGTGACTAGGCATTGTCGCGTAGTCTTAAAACAAAAATTAAGCATTTGGCGACAGGGAGATAACTGTGAAGGTTAAGCATAACGGCAAGTCGCAAGGTCTCGAAAAGAAAGATGAGTTACTATTAACTCCGCGTGACTTTGATTTTAGTTGTGTCGCCTGGTCGCCAGATTGTAACTTGGGTCAGCCAATGTTAAGAATGCACATTGTCGCCAAGTCTTGAGATGGAACTATGGTTAATAACGGAGGCCCACGACAAAGAGACTTAATACAGTCGCGCAGTCGCCTGATCACAAAATCTAAAAAACGGCGGCAGTTTGTTGATGTGACAGAGTAAATCTCTCGACAACCAATCATAGGCTCATATTTTGATTACTATGCAAAAGGAGTAGCTGAGATGTGAGATAGACAACGAATTAGAGTGTGACATGTCAGCTCTCTTAAATGTTTTATGATTGCTCCGAGGATTCATTTTTGAAAATTTGATTTCCTGTCAACTTCATGCAACTACGGCTAGGTTTTCTATTCAAATTCACAACATGTCAAATTAATGACAAAACTGATGTTTCCGAATTATGAGCTGTGTACTCTAAATGATGGCTATAAGGAGTTGATGGTGCATTCATTTTCCTTCACCATGTTTTCAGATTTCAGAGCCCAAGTTGTTGAGTTTTCAGAAAAGAGAGGTATCTTGCTCAGTTTACTGTGTTTCCAAAGTTGGTCAAAGAGTTCAAAATTGTAGAAGATTGTGCTCTGAACAAATAGCTGATATCTGTGATAGATTTGTTTCAATATCGGTAAGAAAAAAAGAGATTCAGACATTGCAAACATGAGCAGAGCTGTGAGTGTCGCTTCAAAAAGTGGTGGGAGTGGAGAGGAATAGAAGGGAAAGGCGAGCTTCTCCGATGAGTTTTTGCATCTCCTGCCTGGTTCAACACAAAATAAGAAGGCTGATGCTAATATTCTCCTGGATGAGTACAAGAACATCCGAGATGCTATGACCCTGGGCACAACAGGTTACTCTCTTTTCACCTACTTCTCTAAAAACTCTGATAAGCCCATACCAGTGTCAAACCCTTGGACATGTGGTCTTGCTAGGTTACTTGTTCCTGATGTTTTCTTAGATGTAGACCTATTTCTTGACCTGGAAAATCACTATGATGCCCTAACAAAGACCATCAAAAGAGATGATGGCACTACCCTGCTAATTTTAAACAGGAACTCATTCATGCAAGCCTTTGGCTTATTTAGCACCATGTCTACTAAAATTGACATGACAAGGCAGGAGAAGAGATATAGTTCCAAGCCTGGTATTGCAAAAGGCTTATTGCAGAAGCATATGTTAAAAGAGTTGAAAAATTACTTAGGTCCTATGGTTGAGCTATATCCATATTATTATAAGGACCTACACTTCTATATTAAGTACAATGCTTATGCCCTGTGTAGAGTGCTAGGGATAGATGGAGATGTAGAGAGAATCAGTGCTGGCATCTTGATGATGGTACTAGACCTACAAGAAGTGCATTCAAGCACTAGCTATGATTACATACAACATATAATTGACGAAATGCATGAGGGTTTTGTTGCAACCCAGAAAAGACTAAAGAATCCCAAGGATAAGGAGCCTAAATTCTTGCATTATTCAGTCCTAATGCACCTTCTCTTATACTTCAATTTTGTAATCATGGATGTGCATAACTTATCTCCTCAGAGATTCTATCAAGTAGCACCAAATCCTATCCAGTTTTGGGTCAGGGTTTGGAATTATACTTCTAGAGATTGTGATTATTGTGCCTTCCAAAATTGGATTGTGTATCCAATTGTGCAGAGTATGGGGACAAACAGGACTAGAGTCCCATTGAAGATCATACAACTGCTCAGGCCCTGTGAGTATTTAGATAATTGGCCTGGAAATCATAACTGGGGTGATTTCTTCTTGGAGGAGAATTTCACCATTATCAGAGTATATGGGTGTATTCACCCACCTCATATATTACCTTATCATGTGCCTGTGAGAGTAGCTGCTATGGAATTCATTTGGCAGCTGATGTTAACAGATAATGAGCATTTTGCACCTCACAAAAAGGGGACTATAACCCCTAGGCAATTTAAAATTTCCAATTTTACAATTGGAAAGAATTCCATAGATGAAGTAGGTCAATGGTTGGAGAAGTACAGAATGCCATAGCTTTGAAGGCACTGAAAGGCATACTACAACATAGAATTGAGATCCTAAAAGACAAAGCTGATGTTGTAGTTAACACATATAATAAGTTGCCAGCATTGCATACTGAGGTAATGGGGTACCTTGCTATTCTGAACCCTTACTTCACAAAGTGGTCTGCTAGGGCAAATTTGTTTGAAAAATTGTCATCTTTACAGGCCATAAGAGCAGATTTTCCTCCCATAGTCACAGAGGTTGAAGATGAGATCAAAAGAATTAACATTTCTCTCTCATTCTTCAAAGGAAAATTGAACCAGATAGAGGTAAAATTAAGCCTCTTTTCAAGTGATTTAAATAGGTTTATTCCTTCCTTAAAGGGAGAAGATGACCAAGTAAAGGCCATAGATGCCTGGAAAAGTGAGTTTGATAGCAAAATGCCTAGTGAAGAGGCTTTTCTCTTGGGAACAGAGGTTGATATAGAAGGATTTAATAAGATATTGGACGAGGCCTTTAAAGCTGAGACTGATATCAACAAGTTCCTACTTGATGTCAAGAACATCATTGATGTAAGATGGGACAGGCAAAAGGTGTAGGTACAGAGTACTCAGGACTTCAAGTGGCCATCAGATGATGAAGTAAAGGCTTGGGAAGTCATGACCACACCAAAGAAAAAGAAGCCTGTCATAGAAGAAGAAATTTTGGACGATGAGTAAGGTGAACACTTGGCATTGCACTGTTCATGACAAGAAGGATAGTTATTACAAAAGGAGATTGTAGGTGAGTGGGTGAGCACAACTATTCAGACTCAGCATAAATACTATCAGATACCATCTATAAATCTGATTGCAGTCGCCAGATCGGGAGAAGAACAAGAAACATCTGTTTATACCTTTTTGACTCAGTCCTTCAACGCCTCTTCTCTCTCTGTCTTTTGTCTCTCTTGTAGTTTTTAGGGTTAGGGTTTTGTGACTATCCAAAGCTTGTTGCATCCTTAAGGGATTCCAAGATGGTCTAAAACCTATATATAGCATAAGAGTTGTAATTGTTAAGGGTCTTTTGATGTTGGAACATTTTGGAAAAGAGATAATATACTACAGAATTCAGATATTCTGGTTTATGTCTATCTTTTGAAGCTGTATAATCTTTCATGTATGAAAAGCTGGATCACATAAATAATATACGGTGCAATTTTACTCTCCTCCATTGCTGTCTCTTTATTCTTTGTCTATGCTCTTCTATGCTAAGTTTACAAGGTATTCTATAGCATTCTAGTTATAAGGTAACTATTTGATTACTTACAAGTTTCTTTTAAGGAAAGAACTAAGTTTTGTAAGTAATTTTAAGGAGCATACTGCTTTGTTTAAGGATTTGATACAATAGATTTGAGGTGACAGGGTAATTTGTAAGGCAATTTACCTGAATTGTATGTGGGTTGTAAGGCAATCTGCTATATTTTGTTGTTATGATATCTTCACTTATTTTGACTCTATAGCCCAAAGGATAGGCACTGGTGTAGAAAACAGTCTGATAATCCATCTTTGTCTAAGATATTCCAAGTTATCAAAACCAATTCAATCAAAACACTTTGTTACTAAGAATAGATAAACTGAACTTGTTAAGGACCTATGTCAGCAGGACTGTGTCCATATTATTGATTCCTTGAAGAGTGAATCCATTAGGTTATCCCTCCTATAAAGAAAAGGAAGAAGGATGAGAATCTTTGTATCACTAGTTATTGTTATGCTTATAACTATGGTTTGTATGGTTATATCTTGCATCTGGTTATGCTTGGTTATTTTCAAGGTAATTCATAAGTTGATTCAATAAAGATACATAGTAAATCAGTGTCCACATTAACAAATACTCTGTAAACATCAATATTAAGAGGTAAAACCTGTCTGAGTATATGTGGAGCTCAAAAACGAAGAAGAATATTATCCAGTCCTTAGAAATTAGGCTTTTCTTGTCTCTAAATCAGTATTAGAAGGCATGGTGTTCAAGTAATCATTTCAAGCACTGTGATTCATACAAGAAAAATCCCTAACAGAACTCACTAGGATGAAGCTGAATCCCTCACAAAACCAAAGTGGGTACCAACAAGCAATTTATGGTCTGAATGCTTACCCCCAATATCAGAATCAAAGTTTCAACACCTGAAACAATAAAAAAATACTCAGGATAAGCCATTTGGGTAGAAAAGGACCAACATACCATGGAACACTCGACCAAAAAATGGTAGCATATCTATGGATAATGCTAATACCTATGAGGCTACAAAATCCAATTTTGTTAGGGCTCTAAATCCATGCCAAGGCAATGATGGATATGGAAGCAACTCCTATACCTAGTATCCTCAAAATCTGGAGGAGCCACCTATCCAGTTAAATACCATGATGTTTGAATCCTATAAGTCTAGAAATGAGGAAAGTTTGGATGCTTATATAAGAGAAGAGAGTTTGTGTTCCCATTCCAGAAAGAGAGAGAGAGCCTGAATAATTTGAAGTTCATGCCTTCCAAAATGATCATCAAAACTGATATAACTTATGGAGCCAAAAGGAACTAATGAATGATGGTATACCTCAAAGAAAACAACCAAATCCACTAGATCCCTAATAAATAAATAATCTTGCACCACCTAGAGGTCTGAATGCTCCAACATCATCTCCACCAAACACTTTTACCAATTACAAAAGATCGGCTTGGTCAAACAACAAATAAAGTGCAATCGAAGAATTGAAGAAAACAAAGGTGAACATATCTAAGTTTGAAATACTTCAAGGATGCCCTTCTCAAAGAGAAGCACTCCTAAAATCCCTGGACCATTCAAAACAAGGTACAATGGTTTATAGTACAAATACCACCACCTCCAATATCAACACCTCTAAAGATTTCCCAGTAATGTTGAAAGACAAGATATAGGTACCACCATTCCTACTTAGTCTACGAATATTTGTGAAAAACTTACACAAATTCCTAATTGATTTTGGAGATTAATGTAACTTTATGCCCTTATCCATCTATCAAAAACTAGGGATGGTTCCACAAACAACAAATAGAGTAATGATTTAGTTTGAAAAAATGGAAGTCAAGGTAATTGACATACTTAAGGATGTGTACATCCAACTAACTTCTAACCCAAGGATATAAGAATACATTGATGTGTGCATAGTGGATATCCTTGAAACTTATAGAATGTTACTGAGTCAAGAATGGACCAAATTCTTGAGAGGATGGTTGTGCACTGATTTCACCTAGCTATCACTACCATATAAGGGACTGAACAATCAGATCAAGATTGATGTCAAACCCAAGTTAAAGAGGATGATCACAAACTATAATGCTCCAATTGAATTTCTATTCACATAGACTGACCTAGGAACCTATCATATGGATAACATTCTTATGTTCCAAATCAAAGAAGTTGAGGAACAAGACCATAGTCCCATACAAGGTCTACTAGAGTTCAACATCAATGATGAAATCTTTCAAAACTTTATCAACAACATGATGAAAATCCTGCAACACCTAGGGAGGCATGGGGACCCTAACATAATCTTGTTGCTATAATATTTCTAGTTGCACCAAGAAATACATTCAGAGTTCACATGCCACAGTTTCCAAGATCCTTTGTTGTGAGTGTTAACTCAAATTGCACTACTAATCGTAATCCTAGAGAGGCCTGAAGTAGAAAGGGAAAGCCTTAAGGTGGAAAATGATGGTGGCACCATGCCAAAGGAAAATAGACTAATTAATCTGGACACTCTGACCTAGAGTCAAGATAGCGGGTCAGATTCAGATAACAAGAGCCCTACCTTGAATATATTTAGTGACATGAGCACTTCAAATGATGGCACGTGTCCACCCTACAAAGAGTTACATGAAGATAAAGAAGGTGAAAGTATTGAATCCCCAAACCTTGAAAGTATTCATGGGTTAAGAAAATAAGAGTCAAATTCCTCAGATAGTGATGGAGGAAAGAAGAAGAAGCTCAAAATAGAGGGATTCTCAAGGAATGTCCTAACCAAGTCAAACCATGCAAAACAGAACCAAATATGGAAATTACGCTTTGATGGGTCTAAGTGTAAACAAGGAGGAGGCACGGTGATTGAATTAATAAATCCTAGAGGTAAGTCTTTCTATGATTCTTATCAGTTACAATTTATATGCACTAACAATGTTGTAGAATACGAAGCATTGGTTCGTGGACTCCTTCTGGAACGTGAGAAGGGAATAAAATCCTTGACAAAAGAAGGAGAATTACAACTGATAATTAAACAAATCCAGAGTCAATATTGTTGCAATGATAAGAGACTATTAACCTACCAAAATAGGGCATGGGACTTGATTAATGAGTTCAAAGCATTTAATATCAAATCCATCCCGTGAAGGTAAAATGTTGTCACCCATGCCCTAGTTGTATCTGCCAGTTCATTACACCCAATGGATAAATCTAAACTAAAGAAGTTCTTAGTTGAACTCATTACAACTCAAACCATCCCAGATAACATTACCAATTTCCAAGTCTTTAAAGATGACCAACACGTCCTTGAGATCATCATGTGCGCAGGTGTGTTCAAAAAGAAGATTATAGATGAAGGGAAGGAATAGGCAGAAGAAGAAGTTATCATGGAGTATTCAGACAATCAAGGTATCATAAACCTAAGGACCAATTCCATACCAAAAGGAATGGTGGAAATAGAAATAAATTTTGACAATGATGGGATTGCTATGAGAAGACGTCCAGACATACCACCCGATGGCAAATAATATGAAATATATAACCTTGGCACCAAAGATGAGTCGAGAGAGGTCAACATTGGGAAAGTATGTACAAAAGAGGAGGAGGAGATGGTCCAACTCCTTACATAATATTTAGATGTCATAGATTGGAGTTATGAGGAACTAAAAACATATGACACCTCAATCATAGTGCACAATATCCCACTAAAACTAGATTCCAAACCATTCTGACATCGTTAATGTCCCATGAACCCTACTATGGAGCCCTTGATACAAAAGGAAGTCTAGAAGTTGCTGGATTCAAGGATCATATTCCCAATTAGGCACTCCACATGGGTAGAAAATTTGGTACCCATGAGAAAGAAGATAGGTGAGATCAGATTGTGCGTGGATTTCCAAATTCTAAACAAAGACTCTCAGAAATAAAACTACCCACTCCCTTATCTCGATGAAGTACTACAAATAGTAAATGGTTCCCAATTGATGTCCTTCCTGGATGGTTATTCATGGTACAATCAAGTAATGGTATAAGAGGAAGATAGGCTAAAGATGACATTCACCACCAAATGGGGGACATTCACCTATTAACGGATGCCCTTCAATTTGACCAACCTTGGGGCTAATTTTCAAAGAGAAATGGACACTTATTTCAAGGGGCTGGTTGGAAAATGTATCATCATCTAAATGGACGATCTGGATTTTTTTTAAAAATAGTGAGCCGATCATATTATAGATCTAAGAAGAGTCCTTCAAAGATGCAGGAAGTATGAGATTTCCCTCAATCCTAAGAAATGTGTATTTGGGGTCACAGAAGGCAAGTTTCTTAGGCACATAATTGAAAGGAAACTAAGTGTGCGGAAAAAAGTTCCCTACGCTAAACTCCCAAGAAGAGGATCATGAAAATTCAGATTTAACCCTTAGAATTATAGAATGATAATATAATAACATGCATACATAGAAAAATGAGAATGACACAATGTTTTACGCTGGGGAAAATCTTTCGGTAAAAAACCCCAGCTCTCCAAAACTTGCACAATATATTAATCAAAACTATTACTGTTTACAATACATTTGCAATGCAATTTCTTTCAGGAGATAATCAACTCTTGAAGACAAATTCAGCAACATAAAAATGTTCCAAAAATACACTAACTTCTCACTTAGATTTTCAACCCTAAAAAATGCTTATATCATGCATTTCCCTTTTTAGGGCAACCTCCAAAGACAACCATATTAGGGTTTTACCATTCTCCAGAGAAAATAGGAACTTGAATTTTTTTTTCCACAGTTGTAGAAGAATGTACAATACTCAACATGATCAGTTGCCACATGTCTTGCATGTCTTCACCCATCATCGAATCTTCCACAATTAGCTCTTACAAATATTAATGACCACCATAGGAATCCATCATAACCATTTTAGTCATGATTACCTTACACATTGTCCAAAGTGACGACATTTGGAAAATATCAAATGTAAGGAAATATACAAGGTTGAGACAGCTTATTCCTAACATTCTCCAACTTGTTGAACACCTTGTAAGAGCCAAAGGAAATAATAGGATTTAATTTCTATAGGTCGAGAGGCCCATAGACTCTTAACACCATCTGAACTTCACTATGCCCACAGGTTTTGTCAATGCATCCGCAACATTCTTTACTGTATCTACCTTCTCCAAAATTACCTTTCCATCCTCTACCATATCTCTCACAAAGTGAAACTGCACATCAATGTGCTTCATTCTGGCATGAAAAGTTGGATTCTTCACAAGGAAAATAGCACTCTGACTATCGCAACAAATTGTAATCTATCCTGCATCAACACCAACATATGAACACAGTCTCCTAAGCCAAATGGCTTCCTTACAAGAATGAGTAGCTTCCATGTACTCTACTTCTGTCATGGACAAAGTGACCACAGGTTGTCACTTACTCATCCAACTAATGGCACCACCAAACATAGTGAACACATAGGCACTGGTGGATCTCTTGCTATCAATGTCACCTGCCCAATCTGAATCCACAAACCCACAAATACAAACTGAATACGGAGCTCCAGAAGAGTTTCCATGATAGAATATGGAATACTCTTATGTACCCTTCAAATATCTGAACACTCTCTTAACTGCATCCCAATTTACCCATCCAGGTTTAGCTATAAACTGACTCAAGACTCTCACTGCTTGGGCAATGTCTGGTCTAGTATAGACCATAGCATACATAAGGCTACCAACTACACTCACATAAGGTACTTTTCTCATGTTCTCCACCTCACTAGGATATTTTGGACAATCATCCATAGATAACTTTGTTCCCATAGAAACAACAACACACAATGGTCTGCAATCTGCCATGCTAAACCTATCCAACACAAACTTCACATACTTACTCTGACTCAACCAAAGTTTTCTATTAGACCTATCTCTACTAATTTCCATACCCAAAATATACCTGGCTGCCCCTAGATCTTTCATCTCAAACTGTGCTAACAACTGAGACTTCAAATCATAAATCATACCCATACCCTTCCCAATCAACAACATATCATCAACATATAATGCAATAATAAGAATGTGATCATTGTCAACTTTGAAATAAACACAATGATCTGATTTCGATCTCAGAAAACCAATCAACAACACAAAGACATCAAATTTAAGGTACCACATCCTAGGAGATTGTTTCAAACCATACAGAGACTTCTTTAATCTACAAAACAAAGACTCTTTACCTTTCTAAATATAGTGCTCAGGCTGTGACATATAGATCTCTTCCTCCAAATCACCATGAAGGAAAGTTGTCTTCACATCCATCTGTTCTACCTCTAAATCATACGATGCTGCTAGAGATAACATAAATCTAATGGATGTAAGCTTTATAATAGGAGACAATATTTCACCATAATCAATTCCCTCCACCTGTGAATACCCCTTTGCCACCAATCTGGCCTTGTACCTGTCAACACTACCATCTACACATAATTTCTTCTTAAACACCCATTTTCTTCCAATAGGTTTCTATCCTTTAGGTAAAGGTACTAGGTCCCAAGTTTTGTTCTTCTCCAATGAAGCCATCTCATCATCCATGGCCTTAATCCAAGAACCTACATCTTCCATACCTATAGCCTCTTTCACAGATCTAGGCTCATCAGTGTTTGTAATCAAGGCATAAGCACAAATGGAATCTAACATAGAAAATCCAAACCTCTCTAGTTGCTTTCTTTCTCTTGTGGATCTCCTCAAGGGCTGAGGTCAAGGTTGTTCTACCTCTTCTAAATTTTCAGAGTTGCTAGAGCTCTCCTAATTATCAGATCCATCATAGTGTCTCTGTTTAGTCTTTTTAGGGGTAGGAGACAACTAAACAACATCTTCTTTCATTTATTTTTCATCTGGCTGTAGCACAATAGGAGAAGATGTTAGCTCTCTAAAAATAACATTTCTGCTATACAACACCTTACCATTCACAGGATCCCAAAGCTTGTATCCTTTCACACCAACACTGTAGCCGATGAAGATACATTTTACAACCTTATTTTCAAACTTAGATCTTCTCTCCTTAGGCACATGTGCATAAGCTTCACAACCAAAAACATGAAGATGTCTAACTGAAGGCTTCTTACTAGACTAGTGATTTTTTTAGTGGCTAATATTCGCCGATTGGCTAATTTTTGAAATTTGAGAATCCAAATTTGGCTAATAATTCAAGATTTAAGACGACCTAAATTGCCAAACTTTTACAAAATTTTATTATAGAAATATTTAAATCGCCAAATAATTTATTTTATTAAAAATTTGAACTCAAATAGTCGCCTAATATTTGATAGATGGTTAGATTCAATTTGCCTAAATTTTATCAATTATTATATAAATCTAAATTAATTCACCAATAATATATCATAACTGTAAGTTATAGTAGGGTTGTGTCACCACTATTAATTGTCATTATTGATTTAAAATATAATCTAGTGATCTTCATTATATTCCATGAGGCAAAAATGTTACTATCTTATTTATAACGCTTATCAGGGCTAAGATTTCCTTTAGATTGTTGATAAATCAATGACATAGAAGAAATTTTGGGTCCTAAAATAATAATAAAAATAATGATACATTTATCTCACACAATACAATGAGGATTATTTGATTATATTTTAAATAAATGGTAGCAACTAGATACTATAGAGTTCCCTTAAACCCAACAAATATTTTCATAGTTAGCCTATTAATTTTCTATAAGAACTCTTTTCTTTAAATATAATTATTTTCCATGGTCATTAATGAAATTTTGGTTATTGCTTGAGATTCGCTAATATTATCTACAAAAAATTTGTGATTAAAAAATATTCGCCAATACAAATAATTTGTTTTCCTAAAAAATTGAGAGATTCGCCAATATGAATTAATTTTTTTAAAAATGAAATGAACGATTCGCCAGGAATTTATATATTTTTCTAGAGGGGGGTTTCTTAAATTTATCCCTGTACTAGACCACACCTCCATAGGTGTCTTACCAACAAGAGGTGATCTAGGAGATCTGTTAACCAGATAGCAAGCAGTGGCCACAGCTTTACCCCAAAACCTTTGTTCAAGGCTAGCTCCACTAAGCATACTCCTAACCTTCTCCATCAATATCTTGTTCATTCTTTCTACAACTCCATTTTGCTGTGGGGTATAAGGAGTTGTCTTATTCCTCTTGATCCCTTGTTATTTAAAAAACTTTTCAAACTCTATCGAACAAAACTCACCACCATTGTCAGCTCTCGCACACTTAATTATTTTACCAGTTTGATTCTCTATGAGAGCTTTAAATTCCTTGAACTGACTGAAAACATGTGTCTTTCTTTTAAGGAAATAAATCCATGTCCTTATACTATAATCATCTATAAAAGATACAAAATATATAGATTTGGAGAGTGAAGGAACTTTAACAGGACCAAACACATCCAAATGGATAAGATCCAAAATACTAGAAGACTTGTGAGAACTAGAGTAAAACTTAACACAATTTTGCTTACCATAAACATAGTGTTCACAAAAGTCAAACTTGAGATTACAATCATTTATCCCCTCAATGAGGTTTTTATTTTTCAAGGTTCTGAGACCCTTCTCACCAATGTGACCAAATCTCATATGCCACAACATTGTCTTTTTTTGTAGGAAGTTTGCCTTCCAAAGTGTTAGCACCCTTAGGTACACTTGCTGCACTACCATTGGAACCCATTACCATAGAATTCTTCACTGATGGTTTA
This sequence comes from Thuja plicata, assembly GCA_018584345.1. Taxonomy (NCBI): domain Eukaryota; kingdom Viridiplantae; phylum Streptophyta; class Pinopsida; order Cupressales; family Cupressaceae; genus Thuja; species Thuja plicata. The sequence goes on from MU223494.1 coordinate 1,234,274, forward strand.
GATGGTGGAGATGAAGTGACTACTGCTCTCTTCCTTGAGACAGAAGAACTATTGCACTGTGAAGTGCAAGCATCCAGCTGAAACAAGGTACCTCTCCTAGTACCTTTCGTGAGCACCATATATCCTCTAATCATCTTGCATCCTTCTTTCAAAAAAACCAACTTGCACACCTGCATCATTCAGCATACTTAAAGATAACAAGTTTCATGCCAAAGTTGGGATGTGCATTACCCTGTTGATCCCCTTTGCTCTTCCATCAGGGAATCTGATAGTGACTCTTCCTCGTCCAACTATCTCTAGGTGAGGATCATCACCCAGATACACCTTTCCACCATCGAAATCCTCATACTTTGAGAGCCAACTTTGATGAGAGGTCATGTGAAAAGAAGCACTCAAGTCAATCAGCCACACATCATTAGATGCATGAGTGGCCAAGGCTATGAAAAAATCATCACCATCTTCTTGAGATTTTTTAGAATCTAAATCTAGGCTTTTCTTCTTCTTCTTTGGCTCTTTGCAGTCCTTACGAAAGTGCCCAGTCTTACCACAGTTCCAACATGTTACCTTAGAATTTCCAGGAGTCTTAGATTTCCCATGGGATTTGGATCTACCCTTTTTCAAAATTATTGTCATTTTTCTTTCCTCTATCTTTGGATCTACCGCGAGCAGCAAGGGCTTCCTTGGTTGAATCAGAAGTCTTTCTTTGCATCTCTTCAGATATCAATGAAGACACCACATAATCCATTTGGAAAGTGACAATATTACTCCCAAGGGCCATCACAAGATGGTCCCATGAATCCTGCAAGGAACATAGCAGGTTCAGACATCGATCCTCCTCCTCCAACTTGACACCAGTTGATGTCAACTGTGCAATCAACATGTCAAATGCGTTCAGGTGATCTGCAATGGATCCTCCTTCCTCCATTCTTAGAGAATACAAATTCTTTCTTAGGAACAATCTGTTCACCAAGGACTTGGCCTGATACATAGACCCAAGCCGTGTCCATAATTTATTTGCGGTCTTCTCATTGAGAACATTCAGGAGAACAGAATTTGCTAGACAGAGTCTAATGAGACCCTTAGCTTTCTAATCCTTGAGATCCCTATCTACTTAAGGCATGTTTACTAGTTTGATATCATTATCAACCACCTACCATACATCACGGTCTATGAGCATGTTTTCCATATTGAGTTTCCACAACTCAAAGTTTGTGCCATTGAACTTTTCCACCTCCATTCTACTGTATGAAGAACCTGCCATCTCTTCCTGCAATAAGGTTTTGAATACTCTGCAACAATACTCCCACTGAAATGGAGATTAGCTCAAAAAACCCGTACCCTAACAAATAGAACCAAAACTAGCCAGGCTCTAATACCAACTGAAAGGAAACTAAGTGTGTGGAAAATAGTTCCCTACACTAAACTCCTAAGAAGAGGATCATGCAAATTCAGATTTAACCCTTAGCAATTACAGAATGTTTATAGCTAGATTTCTGGTTTTGATTGTGTTTGTTTTAAGCATCAACATTTCGGATCACACTCTGTGATCCATCATCAGGATGAGAGAACAATAAGGAGAAAATAATAAGCAGCAGACTCAGCCTCACTCAAAGGATAAAAAGGAAGGGCTGGGGGGAGAAAGAAGGCACGGAAAGAAAGGGGGAAAGAATAAAATAATAAGAA
>MU223494.1:1252885-1272864 GCA_018584345.1 Thuja plicata
ATATTATTCACAAAGGGGTTTTTTCTTGTTTTTTCCCCTTCCAAAATCCTTGTGTTCTTGTCTTGGTCTTTGAGCATTTTGGTGATCTTGGTGATTGTTCTTGGATCATCGTTTCATTTATGGTAAAATTTTTCATTTTTGCACTCTCTCTTGGATTATTTCCTAAATCTAGTTTACTTTATTTATATCTTCTAACACAACTCCTATGCCCGACCAAAGAAGTGATACAACAGTTCAAGGGAATTCTGGCAGGAGTTATCACCAAAGAGGGCCTACACCAACTTTTCTACTTCAAGGAGGATATGCAAAGGATCTCTGAACACAAATAAGAGATCAAGTTCTTCGCTTCTAAATTGACCATCTTCAGAGAGAAGAAAGAATAATGCATTTCTAAAGAAAAAAGGCAAGAAATAAACTATGAGGAAGTACAAGAAGTAGTGTAGATGTTGCAATGTTCTCATCCAGAGGTGTTCCCAAATTGATTTTTTCAGTCTAGACAACCATTTTGAGAGGTAAATTCTTTCATACTTAGCCATTTTCAAAAGGCTAGTTTTTTGGCCTTTCGGCCCTTGAAAGTCTAAAATTTTGGGGGTCCCAAATTTTGGTTCCATACTTAGTCAAATTTGCACTTGGAAAATTTTCGGCCAGAGGTCGAGGTCCGAATTCTAGGCCTTGCCACCAAGATCACTTTTTTCCATGAAAATAGAACTTCAGATCAGATGGATGTATAACTGGAGTTCATTTCACAATGATTAAGGGTCTTCTATTAGTTACCACATCGAAGAGAACCCCAGATGAAGATTCCAAGGGAGAACTCAGAGATCAAGAAGAAGACTCCAATTACAAACAAGGGAACTCCAGCTCCTCTCTTTCTTTCTTTTTAACATGTTTGACCTTATTTTCATGGGCAAACTGATTGTAAGCAGATCAAAGATCAATGCAAGCAGTTTAGTATCATTTTAATAATAGTTTTCTTTAGCAATCTTTAGTTTAGTTTGTTTTCATTTTTTTTAGAGCCTTTGATGCCCTAGTTTCAGGGTTCAGCTTTTGTAGATCAAAACTCTATATATTGTAAGAAAAAATAATGTATTAAGGTCAAATTCATGAGAAATAAAGATCCACAATTGGCATGGCGTGATATTTTTCTGCTATCTATGCAAAATTGATGAATGTGTGTTTTCTTATTCATTCTTTTCAAAGAGCCAACTGTGTTTATTGTTTCTCAAATCTGTGATTCTTTAAATTGGAGTTTATTGTTGTTTATATACCTTGCTGTGATGAATGTATGGGAAAGATCATCTTTTGGGCTCAACAATAAATCCATCTTGTGTGTGTGCACATCTTGGTGACTTCACGATTTGATAGGTTCTAAAAATCTTGCACACATAGATACATTTTCTCTCCAAACTATTACATCCGTTGGGTATATATTTGCGATGTGATGTGATTTATATCTATTGGGTTTGCTCCAAATCTCTCTGTCTTTCAAATTTGCAAGGAAGGATTAACAATGGTTTATGTCTATTAGGATTTCATTTTCAGAAATTTACTTTATTCTTATTACCCCACTCTTTTAAATTTTTTTCACAAATCTGAAAGCAATCAGAATCGTCTTTGGTTTTAAAATCATAAATTTGCATCTTTAGTAAAATTAGATTCATTGATAAATCAAAAATTACAAAAAGTACTAAAGTTGTTTTGTAGTTTGACGTCTTTAAAATACCAGCAAAGGCCTCCTCATGAACATTCACATTTATCATCAACTCAGTTACCAAGCAGGTTGTACCATGACCCCGGAGAACCTTGGGAATAACTTTTTTATTCTTTCAAGAGAGAAAATTGAATCTCTAGATCCTAGCAATTGACTTGTGTAAAAGCAACACTCAATAAATACCATGTATCATTTTGAAGAGGATCCTCAAGTATTACTCTTCTTGCAAGTTCTCTATCCAAAATTTTAGAGTTTATGTTGAAATCAAGACAATATTTCTCATAAAGTGATCGCTTCTCAAATAATGACTTACTAAGGATGTTGTAATAACCATCCCAGTGGCTCTCTTATATCTTTCCTTTCTATTCTTGCCAATAAAAGGATTTCTCACAATAATAGCATTTCTCTCCATTTTCTTCTTCACACAAATCTTCAATTTTGCTAGCATAGGTCTCATCTTTTGCATCTTTAACAATTGTACTAAAAATTGGCATTTCTTAGTCAATTTCTTCTTGCTAAAAAATTCAGCAAAAATTTTTGAAGCCCACAAATGAACAGTTCTTGTTGAAATATTGCCTTGAAAACTGCTCATAATGTTCTCATCAATTTCAAGTAACCATTTTGGTGTTCTTGAAGGTCTTGAATTTGAAGGTTGTCTTTCTTCCACACAAGAGACTTCATTTCTCAAGTAATTTGGAGATGTATAACCTTCATTTGGTTCATAAAAACTATTTTATGTAATAATACCAAATTGAATACTTTGTGCAACATTTGCATGACTAGTCTCTATATTTTTATTATTAATCTCTAAATTTTCTTTCCCAATCTCTACAGTTTCATTCTGAATTTCTATATTTTCATTCTCATCATCAAAATTATACTCAATATTATCAAATTCAATCTCCTCTTCACTAATATTTAGCATACCTTGTCTCCTCTTCCTATGGTTTTCCCTACTCTTTATCTACATGCTTCAATTTCATCTTTTGTAATTCTCTTTCATTTATGCTTTCGATGAATATTTCTCCCCATTGCAACTAAAAATTGATGATGGATAATAATTGCCAATGAATAATTTGTGAAAAAGACGCTCCAAAAAATATTATTCTTCCTTTTGCATTTTGAAAACCCATGATGTCACAGACAAAAAGAATGTAGGGTTCCTTAAAAATAACAAAATGACTCACTGCCCTATTTTTTTGTTAAGTATCCAATATCAGATATATATCTGATATCAGGTACATATCCAATATCGAATACTAGAAGCATGATAAATTCCTCGCTACACAATGGAGCCAACATTTGACCATTGGTGCCTTTTCCAGGGTATCCAATATGAAAAATAAATTTGATATCAAATTCTAAGAACATAAAAATTCAAAACCTTTGCAATGGTGCCAACATTTGACTATTGGCACCATTTCCAAGGTATCTTATATTGGATACTAAGTCTATAAAAATTCCAAACCTTTACAATGGAACTAACATTTTACCATTGGTGTCATTGCTAAAGTATCTGATATCAAATATCTCTATTACAAATTATTCTTAATGCATTATATATGTAATGCATTACTATAATGCATTACATATGTAATATTCAATATATATAATGCATTACATATGCAATGTACTGTATATAATGCATTACATATGTAATGTTCAATATATATAATGCATTACTTATGTAATGCACTATATATTATGCATTACATATGGAATGGAGAGAGAGATAAAGATGTGTGAGAGAGAGAGAGAGAGATTATTAAATAATATATATTATTATAATAATATAATATATTGTATAATATAATATAATAAATATTATATATTATATAATATAATATTATAGTATTATATCATTATAATTTATATATTATATATACAATATATATGAATTTTTATTTTTTATTTTTTATATTCTTTTGTATTTGATATTGGACATGGATATGATATTAGATGTAAAGAAGACTTTTCAATAACAACAATCTCTATTATATATATTATATTATATATTATAATATATAATATATTATAATATATATCATACACATAAAATATTTATTAATTAATATCAGATATTAGATACCTTTGACACAAACCTTCAAACCCAAGATTTGTCTTGAGATTGCTATGGACTTTGGCTTGGGAATGCCAAACCTGGAAAGTCAACCCAGAAAACATGTTTTTGAAATCTCCCTACATTTCCAAACCTTGATGAAATCAAAACAGATTCTTAACTTTCCACCAATATAAATTCTATCAAGTTTTGAGTTTAATAAATAATTATTATTTATTTTCTAAGTGGATTACATCTAAAGTCCTCATTGAAAAATGTCTATAACATTCAAATGGTATAAAAATTCTCAAATCCAAAATATGGGTCACATTCAATGCTTCTCATACTATAAGAATTTTTTTATTTATTAAGTTTTGACCAAGTTAAGGTGATTAGACATGCAAGTTTTTATAATTTGAAAAAGTTGTAGTAAAAAAATGATAATTAATTAATTATTTAGAAACAAATTACACCAAAATATGCATCACATCTAGACACGAGTCTTCTACTGATATCTATAATTTTATAAAAAAAATATTATCATTTGATTGTGGTTAGGGTGGTCAGACATACACCTACTTCTTATCTTTTTCCTAAAATTCAGCTTCTACTACATTGAAATTTTATTTTTTCACCAAATAGATTTTAAAAAAAACTAGTAGCTTGAAAAATTCATTTAATTTACTAAAGATTCTCTTCTTACATCTTTTGGATATAAGGTTGATAACTTGTTCAAATTTTTACGTCAAGTTTCCTAAACCTATTTTTATGAAATTTCATTGCCACTTAAGGGCCTACTTTGGCATACCATGATCGTGCACATACCCTTATCTTCACTTCCAATTATAGTTCCTTGGGATGACTACTTGTAGACATTATAAGTTTTTTTGTGGAGTCCTATCTTACATATTTGGGAGACAGTATTGATGATATTCATCTTCTCTTTGATGGAGATAATACTTCTTCAGTTGTTGTGAGGGAACGCTTTGACCCTCTTCTTGATTCTCTACATGATCATCCTTCATAGTTTGACATGATTGTGGAAAATTTAGACCAACATTTGGAGGAGGTCTCTTTATCTTCAAAGAAGATAGTTGAGCCTTTGGATAAATTATTCTACATTTATCTTCACTAGATCCTAGTTTATCTTTCTTACCAATGACCTAGTACACCTTATTATATATAATATAATATTAATTTATTATTATAATTTATATATTATATATAATACATAAGAATATATTTTTTTTTTGTTTTTAATTCATTTGTATCTAATATCAGAAGCAAAAAATACTTTTCAATAACAGTGGACCCTATTATATAATATATATAATATATTACATATATTTAAGACGTAAAGGTTTCTACATTAGCAACAAACTTCAATGTAAACATTTGGGATTTTTGAAAAAAATGACATGCAACTGTCAATTTGAATTAGTATTTCTGTTAAAATTTGTAAAATAATGATAGTTACACTAGGATACAAAGAGGGATACTGGAAATGGAAGATAAAAAGAATGTTCAGACAATTGGATTATTTGTATTTAATTTCCATAGTCTTTGCAAGAACTTGATGAAATTTTACGTCAAGCATTTCTGCCAAAGAATACAAGTCACCATATGTTTTAAGATGTTCATTATTATTGAGGTCAGGTTACTCCTGTGGAGTTTCAGGTAAACAAGTCTTCTGATTTTTTCGTGACTTTGGTTATCCTTACTATAAATGGGCATACTGTTTACGTGCATACCCATGTCCAAATATAGTAGTAGCTTGTATTTCAACTCAAACTATTCATTTCCATCTTCAATAAATGCCTAGAAATCTTGAGTGATATCTAACATGACATCAAAGGTGAATATTTTATGTATTTTTCCATGTGTGTTTCTAATTTTTAACCCTTTCCAGAGACTTATAATATTATTCTTGGTGACTAGGGAAAGATGTGTATTATGTATGATGAGTAAGGACGAGTGATGGGGAATCTGATTAGAGAAAGGCCTTCTCTATATTCATTGCAGATATATTCTTTCCCTGAAAAAGGCTCATCCAATAAGAATTTAATGGTCAAGGATCTACCATGAATGGAATTTGATGGTCACCCTCGTCTTCATGTAAAATTTTATGAGAGTGGTTATTTTTGACATTTTAAATTGTTACGAGAGTAGTATTTTTTTTTTTGTTTGAATAGGGTGTGTTTAATAACATGGAAAAGTTTTGGAACTATTAAGGAAAGAGTTTTCTATTATTTGTCAGCAAATAAATCTTTACAGATCAAATGATGTAACTACAATCAAATATGTACAGCCTCAGGTATGGACATCAAATTTAATTTTTTGCCTTCTTTAATACCTAATCCTTCAATTTAATCTCTCTAATCTTTTAATATATTGCGTCAATATCTTGATTTTAAACTTAAATAATTGGATACATGCATTGTCGCTTCAAATTAATATGTTATCTATAGTAACACTGGCCTTACAAACACCCAAAATGTCATCACCTCAAGAACTGTAGGGTTTTCTTTCCTGTATAGGTGAAACACCACCCACATTATTACTTTCCATAAGAATTATCGCTTTGTGCCTCATGTAGAATTGTCTAGAAAAGATAGAAGAATCCTCTAAACCCAGAGTCTCCATCAGGGAGAAATCATTTTTTCCCTCCAATCCCTTTCACTCTTAAACAAAGGTTAATATTCTCAAGCGAATATGCACTTTTTTGGCCACAAGTTTTGCATGATAATGTTCTTCTTGACAGTACACAACTATCATATTTTTTGGCCTCAATTTGATCTTCCTACTACTTTGGCTTTCTAAGGTACAAGACATTTCAATTTCTATGGTTTGAATCTTTTTGATGAATAAAGGCCTTTTCAATTAATATAAAAAAATACAATATTCACAAAAAAGGACCAGGGGATAAAAAATCACCCCGCAAAGAGTCACTCTGTATAAGGCCAGAAACATACAACTATTCACCAAAAAAACATATAAAGAAAGCCCTCAAGCTGTGAGAGTAGTAGCAGAAGAGGGAGGAGGATCTTTGTCATTAGGAATCCCCAAACATCATCTATTTCTTTATCTTCATTCTCCAGTTCTCCTTCCTCCCACCCGGGAGAAATGGTAAGAGCCAGGTGAGGGATTTTATCAGAAGTGGCAGAAGGCCACACAGGAACATTGGGCGTCGGCCAAGCTAAAGAATTAATAGTAGAAGAAAGTAGAGGAGGCCAACCAGCATCCGAAACCCTCCTAGCTAGAGGATAGGCAGAGTAGCGGCACCAAGAGTGCGACATTATGGAGCGCCTGGCCGAGGAACTCCGGCTATGATGTTGGCCCCGGGGTGGTGTGCGGTCAGCCGAAAGGGAATCTGACGACACCTGAGCTACAGTATAAGGGGAATCACACCAATGTTGCATTATCTCTTGTAAATGGGCGACCTCAAGGGCCACCTTATCAGCTTGAACTTGAATCTACATCATGACATTATTACATAAACATGCCTTAGCATAAAGAGAAATATTTACATCCAGAAAGCTGTGAGTAAAAAGAACAACATTACAGTCTTTCCATAAGGAAAATAAAATCTCCATCTTGAAAGCATGCCAAATCTAGGTATACTGGGAAGACATTCCAGGTGAGTCACCTAGGAGAGCCATATGCCAAGAGAAAGGCATAAAAAAGCCATGTATCAAACTCTAATAGTTCTGGGCCCAATGAAAGAACCAAAAATATGCATAATGGTTTTAGAATGGCCACAAAATGGGCATTTGGGATCAGGCACACCCAGGTGCCATAGCCAAGCTCCCAAAGGTAAACCCTGGTAAAGAAAACACCAAGAAAAATGAGCAATTTTGGGTTTAGTAATAGCATCCCAAACAGTGCAGAAATGCCAGCTCCAAGTCTTCTTAGAAGAAGTAAGGTGCCAACGATGATTGAGAAAATCAATCATAGGAAAATGAGGCACAAGACAAGAGTACCAAAGCTTGGGTTTGTAGTTGGTAAATGGCATATTAGGGTACCATTTCCAGTCTTTCCACAAAGGTTTAACTATTTGAATTCCAAGTTTATGCAGGAGATGTGGTGGAATAGCAGAGCTGAGCAAGTCAAAAGTCTTACGATTTGGACGAGTGAGATAGAACTAAACACGAAGAATATCCCAAGATTGGAGACTCATTGTGGCTCTAGAAAACAAATCCTTGGGTGTTTGAATGCCATGTTTGTGAAAATGAAGAGCACTCATCCCCTAGATTTTGGCCAGAGGAAGCCCTTGTTGAGAAAAAAGAGGGGACCACCAAATATTATTTTGATTGAAAGAAATCCCATCACGAAAACCATTGTGAACCCAATGAATCCAAGGCTTGATAGCTTCCCAGGCTCTCCAAATACTTTTGACAACCAAATTACCTTGTGATGAACTATAACTGATTAAATGCTTGAAGATGTTAAGTTGATGATCACCAAGACACAGAAAGTTAATGCAAGACATTAAATCAGTTAATTTATTGTATTGTCATTGATGTCAACTTGATATAATCTGTATGGATATGGACATACTGCTAAAGACTTCAGAGAACCAATGAATCAAAGGCTATGCTATCATTAATGCATAAAATTCAAGTATTCACAAAGTGACTACATACATAGACAGAGTGCACACCGATGGGATGACTAAACCAATGAGATAAAAGTCACAGTGTTACCCGACGAGAAAATGCACAACATTACCGATGAGAAAAGTCACAATGTTACCTGACGAGCAAAAGCACAGAGTAACTTGATGGATAGAATTACAGTTTTTCCCGATGGACGGAGATCCTGAAGACAACTGAAGTCACACTGACGGAATAGTTAGTTGTCATCGATGAATAAGTGAAGTATTGACCGACAAAACAAAGAGTTCAGAAATGAAAAAAACTCTTAGATGTCAAGAGCTAAATATAGACTTAACTGGTACTTATCATTGTTTTAATCAACAAGATAAAGCACGAGATAAGTAAAGGATTTAAAGCTACTTAGTCCAGTTGGCAAGAAGATCTATACGAGATAAATCAGGAGTTTTTCTTTAAATCTAATTGGAAATAATTTTGGATCATGCCAAGATCAAGAAAGCCAAGAAACGGTGAAATCATGTCTATATAAGAGAAAATATTATTCAATATGAATAAGGGGAGTGACAAGAGAATAGATGCTAAAGAGATTCTAAAGGAGAAGAAAGTCTTCATTCAGACTTGATCAATCAAGCTGAGGAAAGAACTAAATTTTGCAGACACCAATGAACAACGATACAACATCACAGAGCAGAACAGTGTGGAGAAAAGGTAATGAATTGATTACATTGATCAAAAAGGTAATGCACTTACAATAGATCTGAAAATCTACAATTCAAGTTGTATATGTGAAGATATCAAATTTACTGTTTTAGTTTAACCACTGAGGCATCAAGTCTCTTAACCGAGCAGGACTTAAAAGTCTTTTCTAATTGAGATACATCCCAAGGAGTATCAAACATTTTGACCATACAAAGTAGCATTGGATATGCCCGATACCTATTGACGGGCCAAGAGAGTGTTTGATCAAGGATGGTAGCATTAGATGCCAGATACTAAGTGAAAAACTATTCATTTAAATCCTCTAACAAGGTCACACCTAACAGTGTGTTTTTAACCTTTAATAGGGTTGGATCTTAACCAAGCTCACTTCAGAAGGGTGAAATTTTGGGGTACTGGTCCCAGTGGTTTTTTCCTTAATAGGGTTTCCACGTTAAAAATCCATGTGTTAATGTGTCTATGAGTCATTACTTTATTGTTTTGCATTTCACATAAGTAATCCTGGATTGATTGGTATACACTATTTATTTACTGTGTTTTGGTAAATAGAAAGACTACTTATCGGTAAACATACAGTAGAAGGTTTTACAAAGCATTCCGACAAGTAGTAGTTTTATATAAGTATTTGGAGGCATTCATCTTATAGGACTAAAAGATAACTAGAGGTATAATTTTGTGGTACTAAGTTTAGAGGGTTGATTTAAGGATTAATTTTTGAGGCCATTGATTCACCCCCCCTCTCAGTTATTACTAACAATTGGTATCAGAGCTTGTGTGATTAGAAGCAAGGTTTCAAGACCTAAGCTAAAGATCACAAGATGAAAAGATAAGATGTGCCCAAGTTGAACAAAGACAACTTTGCTTTATGGAAAAGAAGGATAAGAATCCACTTATCAGGTATTGGAAATGATGTTACTCAATACTTAGATACTGAATATGTGTTTCCCACAGGAGCACCCATAGTTTAACAAATGAGAGAGAAGAATGAGCACAACTGCATGATAATAGAGCTTTATTCCTCACTCTCCGATACTAATTTGAAGATGTCAAAGCATGCACAAATGCAAAGAAGATGTGGGAAGAATTAAAGCTTGTACATGGTGGTGATAAAATTTTTATAAGAGCCAAGGCAGAAAGCCTTAGAGGAAAGTTTAATGATCTCAGAATGAAAGAAGGTGAAAACATCACACATTACAACACAAGAATCAAAGAAGTAGTCAATGCTATCTGAGGAGTTGGAGGTGTACTAGAAGAAGAGACAGTGGTAAGTAAAATTTTAAGAACCTTACTGCCTACTTATGCTATTAGAGTATCTGCCATACAAGAAATGAGAGCAGTAGCAAATAACAATGTTACTCTAGATAGTTTGATTGGAAGATTGATTTCATTTGAGATGAATAATTTTGATAATAATGTCTCACCAAACATAGAGTCTGCATTCAAATATTCTTTAAGAACAAGGACACCATGTCACAAACACACTATGTGAAAAGATAGTGATAGTGAAAGTGAAGAAGAAGATCTTGATGAAATTAAAGCACTTATGGCTAGAAGAATACAGAGAGGCAAAGGTAAATACAAAGGTAAATTACCACTTGTATGTTTTAATTGTAAAGAGATCGGACACTTTGCTGCAAGATGTGCAAACAAAAGAAAAGATGATAGAAGTAATGACAGGTCATTTGAAAAGAAGTTTGACAGAGGTGATAACCGAGATTATAGAAATAACCAACAATCAGAAAGAAGAGATACCCGAGACTACAAGGGAAAAGGAAAGAAGTCCAGTTACCTGGCTAAATGCAAAGATGAAGATACTGACACTGAATCCGATGAAGAGATCGAGATGGTGTTTGTGGCAGTAAAAGATGGTTCAGATGAAGATGAAGAAAGGTATGTAGAAACTGTAATCATATATAAAGTTAGTAAAAATGATGTCTAGATCATAGATGGTGGCTGCACTCACCATATGACCGGTGACAAACAAAACTTTGAGACTTTTGAATACTATAATGGTGATTCAGTAAGAATGGGTAATGACACACCTTGTCCAATTGAAGGTAAAGGAACTATAATGTTGAATAACTTGATAAAATGTGAAAATGCTTATTGGGTGAAAGGATTGAATTATAATTTATTGAGTGTTTCTCAGTTGAGTAATTCAGGTCATAGAGTAGAATTTGAAAATAAGAAGGCAAAGATCTTCAATGAATCAGGAAGGGTGATTGGTACCGGTGAGCAGACAAAAGGTAACTTATTCTATCTGAATGATACTGACACCAATTCCTTATTGTATAGAAATGAAGACATATGGTTATGTCATAAAATATTGTGTCATGTTAACTTTGACAACATGATAAAGATACACAGAAAGAGAAATGTAAGAGGCTTACCGATGATGACTAAGCCCAACAATATCATGTGCAAAAATTGTCAAAAAGGTAAGATGACAAAGTCTAGTTTCAAAAGAAAAACCCATACATCTGATGCCATTCTAGAATCAGTCCATACTGATTTATGTGGACCCATAAGGACAAAGAGTTACTATGGTGATAGATATTTTATTCTCTTTGTTGATGATTACTCTAGAATAATGACAGTTATGTTTCTAAAAGATAAATCAGAAGCATTCAAGATGTTTAAATGGTACAAAGTAATTGTAGAAAAACAAAGTGGTAAGGAATTAAAATTCTTAAGACTGGATAGAGGAGGGGAATTTATTTTAGATGAATTCACTAACTTTTGTAATGAGCATGGAATCAAGAGACCGGTCTTTGCACTAAGAACACCACAACAAAATGGAATTGCTAAAAGAAGGAACAAATCCATTGTTGATTGTGCAAGGATACTGATGATAGAGAAAGGAACCACTCAAATATTCTAGAGGGAAGCTGTCAGTACTGTTGTTTGCACATTGAATAGAGTAAAATTGAAGAAAGACACCAAGAAGACACCCTATGAGCTATGGTATGGTTACACACCCAATGTAAGTTACTTCAAGATCTTTGTTAGTCAATTTTATATCTTAAAAGATGATAGAAATGGAAATCTTGACTCTAAAAGTGATGAAGGAATCTTTCTAGGGTATTCCACCAAGAGCAAGGCTTATAAATGTCTCAATAAAGCCTCTAACAAAATTGTTGAAAGTGCAAATGTAAAGATAGATGAATTTGTAGAGAAGAATGAAAAGGAAAGCACAAAACAACCAGAGGACTAGAACAGGTTTTTTTACAATGAAGAACCTGACACTCTACCCGAGCAACAATGTATAGCTCCCGAGCAAAAAAATATGGCACCCAAGCATTAGGCTATAAATGCCAAAAAATTAGGATATTGCTCAAGATGATGTACCAAGTGATGGAGATCAGAATGAAGGAGACAATGATGATCAAGATGATAGACAAAGAATTGTACCTATACTTGTAATTTATGTCAGAAGGAACCATTCACAGAACTAGATCATTGGAGACAAGAAGGCTGGTATGAGAACCAGAAGTAAGTCTCTAAACACAAGATGTCTCATTTGTGATTTTGAGCCAAAATCTATCAATGTTGCACTTGATAATGATGAATGGATTAGTGCTATGAATGAGGAAATTGAGAAGATTGAGAAAAACAAGACATGGGCACTCGTACCGAGACCAGATGACAAGAATGTCATTGGTACAAAATAGATATTTAGGAATAAACTAAATGAGAATGGAGAAGTCACTAGAAACAAAGCAAGACTAGTATGCAAGGGGTATGCAGAACAAGAAGGGATTGACTATGGAGAAAAATTTGCACCTGTTGCTAGGATAGAAGGAGTGGGAATATTAATTGCTTATGCTGCATGTAAAGGATTCAAGGTATACCAAATAGATGTCAAGTTTGCATTCCTAAATGGAATACTTGAGGAAGATGTATACATTGAGCAACCATAAGGGTTTGTTGATCCAGACTAGAGGAACATGGTATGTAGACTACACAAAACCTTGTATGGATTGAAACAAGCACCCCGAGCCTGGTATGAAAGACTTCAATCCTATCTCATAAGTATTAGATTTGTAAGAACTAGTGAAAACAATAATCTTTATTTGAAGGAAGATACTGATGCTAGCATTTTGATTTCTGAAATATTTGTTGATGACATCATATTTGTAGGCAATGATATGGTATGCAAATAATTTGGAAATGAAATGAGAAAAGAGTTTGAGATGTCTATGTTTGGAGAGATCAAGTTCTTTCTTGGTCTACAAATCATGCAACAAGATGAAGGTATTTTCATTACACAATCCAAATAAATCAAGGAAGTGCTGAAAATATTCAAGATGGAAGATTCCAAGCCAGTTGGAACACTGATGGAAACTAGATGTAAGCTGATAAAGGAGGACAAGTCACCTGAGGTAGATCAAACTTTGTATAGATCTATGATTGGAAAACTCATGTATGTTGTACATACTAGACTAGATATTGCACATGCAGTAGGAATAGTTGCAAGATTTTATGGTAATCCTAGGGAATCACATATGACTACTGTGAAAAGAATCCTAAGATATCTGAAGAATACCAAGGAATATGGATTATGGTATAGAAGAGAAGGAATTTATCGATGCTGATTAGGCTGGAAACATTGATGACCAGAAGAGAAGAACTGGAGGAGAATTCTTTATGGGTGACAGACTTGTCACATGGATCAACAAGAAGCAAGGGTGCATATCTCAGTATACTACAGAAGAAAATTATGTTGTTGCTTCTACAAATTTCTCAAATATTGCATGGATCAAAATATTACTAAAAGGTATGCATATGAAAATTCTTGAACCAGTAATTATCTATTGTGATAATACAAGTGCAATAAACATCTCCAAGAATCTAGTCATGCATGCTAAGACAAAGCACATTTCTATCAAGTATCATTATTTGAGAGAATAAGTTCAAGAAAAGGAGGTGATAATTTAGTATGTGCAATCAAAGGAACAATTAGTTGATATCTTCAACAAGCCACTACCCAAGGATGTATTTGAGTAATTGAGAAAGAGACTAGGGGTCAGACCCTTGTCTACTGGTTAGTAAAATGACTAGAAGGCTGCATCAGCCTACATATTATCAGAATATCATTCATGTTGATGCAAGAAGAGAAATGGACTTCAAAGATACATTTCTACACAATAAGGTATTTATCTACTCCAAAGCACCTGAGTTATTGTATTACTGATGGATTGGGAAATTCAAGGAGTATATTATGGATAGAAAGGATTTGTTTGGCATTACTGTCAAATATTTGTTTGGCAGTGTTGTCAAAGGGAGAGATTATATCCATTATCACATTAGGGAGAGATTATATCCATCACATTATCCAAAGGGAGAGATATAAACAGAAAGGGAGAGTATATACAAAGGGAGAGATTGCTAAAAAGAGAAAAACAAAGAAAAAGACATCAAAAGAAATGAACAGTCAAAGGGAGAGAGTTTGACACAAGAATAGAACACATCACATCAAGAGAAGAAATATTCTAGATCTATCCAGTGAAGGGATTGAAAATAGAGAGCTGCAAGAATCATATCTAAGCTATGTAAGCTTACCGAGGACTAGATATTTGTATCGGTTATAGTACATAAGATTGGTAGTTTGATGAAATTTAACTGTTATATTTCATATTGTATTAGTAATAATATAGTGTGATAATGTAGTGTATTTCCACCAATGCCAAAGGGAGAGATTGATGAACTATAACTGCTTAAATGTTTGAAGATGTTAAGTTGATGATCACCAAGACACATAAAGTTAATGCAAGACATTAAATCTGTTAATGTATTATATTGTCATTGATGTCAACTTGATATAATTTGTATGGTCATGGACATACTACTAAAGACTTCAGAGAACCAACGAATCAAAGGCTATGCTATCAGTAATGCATATAAGTCAAGTATTCACAAAGTGACTATATACACCGATGGAGTTCACACTGACAGGAAGAGTAAATCAATAAGAGCAAAGTCATAGTGTTACCCAACGAGCAAATGCACAACATTACCGATGAGCAAAGTCCTAGGGTTACCCGACAAGAAAAAGCATAGAGTAACCTGATAGACAAAATTACAGTGTTTCCCAACAAACGGAGATCCTGAAGACAACTGAAGTCACACCAACAAAAAATTTAGTTGTCACCGACAACTAACTGAAGTATTATTCAACAAAACAAAGAGTTCAGAAATGAAAAAATGCTGAGCTGTCAAGAGCTAACTATAGACTTAACTGGTACTTATCATTGTTTTAATCGACAAGATAAAGCTGAAGATAAGTAAAGGATTTAAAGCTACTTAGTCATGTTGGAAAGAAGATCTCTACGAGATAAATCAAGAGTTTTGCTTTAAATCTAATTGGCAAGAATTGTGGATCACGCTAAGATCAAGAAAGCCAAGAAACTGTGAAATCATGTCTATATAAGAAAAAAGATTATTCAATATGACTAAGGGGAGTGAAAAGAGAATAGATGCTAAAGAGATTATGAAGGAGGAGAAATTCTTCATTTAGACCTAATCAATCAAGCTAAGGAAAGAGCTAAATTCTGCAGACACCAACAAACAATGATACAACATCATAGAGAAGAACAGTGTGGAGCAAAGGTATTGAATTTATTACATTGATCAGAAAGGTAATGCACTTACAATAGATCTGAAAATATGCAATTCAAGTTGTATATGTGAACAGATCAGATTTACTATTTTGGTTTAACTACTGAGGCATCAAGTCTCTTAACTGAGCAGGACTTAAAAGTCTTTTCTAATTGAGATACATCCCAAGGAGTATCAAAAAGTTTGATCATACAAAGTAGCATTGGATATGCCCGATACCTATTGATAGGCCAAGAGAGTGTTTGATCAAGGATAGTAGCATTAGATACCAGAAACTAAGTGACAAACTATTCATTTAAATCCCCTAACAAGGTCACACCTAACAATGTGTTTGTAACCTTTAACAGGGTTGGCTCTTAATAGAGCTCACTTTTGAGGACTAAAAATTTGGGGTACTGGTCCTAGTGGTTTTTCCCTTAATAGGGTTTCCACATTAAAAATCCATGTGTTAATGTGTCTATGAGTCATTACTTTATTATTTTGCATTTCACATAAGTAATCTTGGATTGATCGGTATACACTAGTGCTTTACTGTGTTTCGGTAAATAGAAAGACTGCCTATCGGTAAACATACAATAGAAGGTTTTACAAAGAATTAAAACAAGTAGTAATTTGATATATAAGTATTTGGAGGCATTCATCTTACATGACTAAAAGATAACTAGAGGTATAATTTTGTGGTACTAAGTTTGAAGGATTGATTTAAGGATTAATTTTTGAGGCCACTAATTCATCCCCCCCCCCTCTTCACTATTACTAACACCTTGGATTTGAACAAGGTGCTTCATAACCATAAGGGTTTGAAACCAAATCCCCTTCCAAGCCAGCTTGTGCAAGGGATACCCAGAAGAAATGCAATGTTGAAGCAAAATTTTCCAGGCCTCATCGCCTATCAGACATCGCACAACCCACTTTGCACAAAGGGCCAGGCCTTGTTTTTGTGTGTCGAGTAAGACAAGCCCACCAGAGGCCTTAGGGAGACAAATAAAATCCTAGGAAACTCTGTGAAATCCATGATGATTACCATGAGAAGCCCAAATAAAATCCCTTAGCAATTTCTCAAGCTTCTTATAGGAGGCTTTTGAAGGAGCCCAACAGGAAGAGTTGTACACATGTGTAGTACACATGTGTAGCAGCCAAGATCTTTGAGAAAATTTAAAACTTCCCAGTTAGAGAGAGTGGCTTGGTGATCCAATAGGTAAGCTTCTTTTAAATTTTAACTGACACAACATTTCATAATTCAGTAGAAGTGGTTTGAAAAGAAAAAGGAATACCAAGGAAACAAAAAAATTTCCCCATGTTGAATCCTGGACCATCCAAAATGAGAAAACCAGGGCAGATCGGGAAGGGAAGAATGCCTATAACACAAGGTTTTATGCGAATGGATGGCTGAACCAAAGGCCAGGAAAAAAGTGTCTAAACACTGCAAGGTTGCATTGATATTTTCTTCATCCTCTTCAAGAGTGAGAAAGGAATCATTGGCAAAATGGCCATTGACCAATCGCTGGGTAGAATTTGGTAAACAAATCCCACAAACATGGGCCAAAGAAATAGAATGAGCTAACAAATAGCCAAATCCCTCATCTTCCAGAACATACAAGGTAGGAGCCAAAGGACAACATTTACAAAAGGATCTGAAGAACCCAAAGGTAGAAGATTGTCTGCCATTAATGGTGATGTAAGCAGAGGCATCCCGAAAAAGCATCTGCATAGATTGAAGAAATCTGGGGCCAAAACCAAGAGCATGAAGCATAGAAAGAATAAAAGGCCATTAAATGCGGTCATAAGCTTTAGCAAAATCAATTTTAAGGAAAAGGTTTTTCTGGTGAGACTTACAAGCCCATTCCATACCTTCACAAACCACAATGATATTATCAAGAATAAATCTTGATTTGATAAAGCTAGTTTTTTTTGGCCGAACAATTTGAGGTAGGATGTGACAGATCTTGAGAGCTAGAGCCTTAGCGATGATCTTCTAAGAGACATTGAGAAAGGTAATAGGCTACTAGTTATAAATACCCTTAGGATCCTTAGACTTGGGAATGAATTTAATGTTTCCTTTGTTGATAATGTCCCCCAGAGACTGGGTGTGATAATCTTTGAGGTAGACCTAGTGTAAATCAGGACCAATGGCATCCCAAAGTGTTTTATAAAACTCATAGGGAAAGCCATCACAACCTGGGGCTTTATCATCAGTCATGGAAAAGACAACTTCACGAAGATCCTGTAGGGTAAGAATTTGATCACAAAAATCTCGTTGGGAAGGTGAAACTCATTGAGGCACGATAGCAATGTAATGATCAAGAGCTTGATCGCTGGTAGGAGAAGATCCCAAAGTGCAAAAAACTTGTTCGTAATCATGAACAAAGGCTTGCAGAATATCAAGAAGCTCCGTGAGGAGGGATTGACCTTCTTTAATTTTGGTTATGCCCACATTGGTGTGACAAATGCAGAGAGAAGAAAAAAATTCTTTAGAGGCTTGATCTCTGACCTTTAACCAGTACAGTCAAGCTTTGATTTGAGCACCTCTGGCAGCATAATTGTTAGCAACTTGCTTCTAATGAAGTAGTTGAGCAAGGTGAAGCTACATGTCTTGATTGAAAGGATCATAAGCTAAGGCCTTTGTGGAAACACAAAGAGCTTTGGTGTTGACATCATAGGATCTACGATGACAGATAGAAAGTTGTTTGCCATAAATATGCAGAAAGCATGTCGTACGCGAAATGACATCATTCCACCATTGAATCTAGCTAGGTGATTGTGATGGCCAAGGCTCAAGGTTCCAAACTTGATGAATGTGGGCCACCGTAGAGGGGTGGCTGAGAATAGAAGTATTAAAAAAGATCTGAGTGGTGAGAGGTTGAGAATTAGTTGTCTTCCATACAATATTAAATTGAATGGGGAAATGACCTGAGAAGGTCACATCAACAAGAGGAGTAACCAATAAGGCTTTCTTTTTGGAAAAAGAGAAAAAATATTGTTCTAAAATCATGACACGATCAAGCCATTTATTAATTATGTTAGAAGAGACTCTAAAATTAGACCACATGTGCCAAACCCCATCAGGACGATGACCAATATTGGGATAAAAAATTCCCAATTTATTATGCATGAAATACCAGGCTTCTCACTCACCAACTGTCCATCAAAAAGGCAAAAGGACATCCTTGTCAGAAGCCACTTCAACCATATTAAAGTCACCACAAAAAAGCCAAGTTGCAAGTGGTAGAGAATCTGAAGCCATCACCAAAGGTGAGATCTCTCAACACCATCATTGGGAGCATAAACATTAACTATGCCAAAAGAATGATTCTCAATAATGAAAGTGGCCCAAACAGATCTCTGCATGGGATCTGAGCCATGATTGATTAAAAAAGAATACCAACAAGGAGAGAGGAGAGTAACAAATCCACCTCGACCAACCTCATGCTAAGAACAGAGTGCAAGGCTCTTAGGCCAAATAACCTTGCAGGCAACATCAAGCAAGAAACCATAAATTTTAACTTCCTGGAGGCATAACACATCCAGATGACTAACACAATGATGCACATCCCTGACAGAATACTTTCTGGGCAGGTCTGTCAGACCCCTAACATTCCATGAGATGTACTTCATGAGAAAATAATGTCGTCCATACCATCACCATCCCCAAGGGAAGCAAAATTATTTTAAGATTGTTTGGTTTGAATTTTTGGACTTAATGTATATTTTAAAATTATTTTAGAGCTTTTTTGTTTCAATTTTGTCAGTTTATTTTTAAATAATAGTTTAGTTTAAAATATAAAATATTGTTCATATATCTAGACGGTGCTCATATATTTAGATTTTAGTTTTTAATTTAAATATTAATAATAATTGTAAATTTATTTAGAAAAATATAAAAATTATTTGTATTAGATAATTATGATTTAAATATATATTATAGTCAAGATTAGAACTAGGTACGTTTTAGAATTTATGGTTAGGATTTTGATTTTATATTATATTATTACAAGAGAAATCAATATTTAAATCTTAAGGTTATTTTTAATTAAATCATTATAATAAATGATAATAAATTCATCAAAACATTTATAGAAGTTATATTTATGAAATTCTCATTAGTTCAAATATGTGTGACATTCAATTAAGCTTAAATTAGAATTGGTTTTTCTTTACTTTTATAGCTCCACATTTTGTTTTTCAAAATTGACATCTCTTTTCTTTCTTTACATAGATTTGATGAAATATAGACCTATGCTAGTATATATATATATATATA
>MU223494.1:1272914-1310046 GCA_018584345.1 Thuja plicata
ATATATATATATATATATATATATATTACGAGGAAATCTTCAATCTATTGGGAGAAAGCTCAAACATGAAAAGTTAGTGAGTTAGCACATATAATTCATAGAATGAACAAAGAAACCAATAAGACTTCATCATAACATCAGATTGAGCTAAAAATAAGTAAATTGCACCCTATTCTACTTATTTGATTTTCTCATTTTGATGAATTGTGTATGTGCTATCTCAAGCACAAATGAGATAGACCCCTAATGCAATGCAAGATTGGAAGTAATGAAGCAATTCAAGAGCTAGTATGAGGAACTAGTCTCAAATTCTTCAAAAGAGGATCTTAAACTATGAAATTGATTATGAAACATGCAAGATAACAACTATGATTCAACTATGATTCATTTTAGCCAAAGAAATCTAACATGTAATATCTATGTGATTCAAGCATGAAACTAAGAGCATAAAAACAAATATGAAACCTAGAGCTATGTTAGCATGATAACAATGCAAATATGAGAGATGATAATGCAAGGGGAGAAGGCCTCTATTTATAAATTTTTGGGATAGAAGAGGAGAGGATGAATGAGGTGGCATCTATGTGGCATCCACATAAGAGCCACATAAGGGACACATAGGCTTGAAGGGATGGCTGATTTTGGGTCAAATGTAGCAATAAATATTGAGTGGCTCAAGAATTCCAAGTGGGGGAAAAAGGAGTAAAGAGCCTTAAAGAGGAATGGGTGCCCATTTTGGAGAGAATTCTCACATGTGGGTGAGTGTTCCATTAGCCTTAAAAGGTGTAGGAATCACCCCTTTAAGTATGATCAAAGGGTAATTAGGTAGGGAAGCATGTTTACGAAATGAGGTGATGGGAGTAGAGTAGGAATAGGGTAGGCTTAGGGTAGGTCTCTAGATTGGATTAATAGGTCTCTAGGTAGGGTTTAGACTATAATTCAAATTAGATTTAAATAAATGATGGTTTAGAAGAATTAGGGATATGGAGGAATTTTAATAAATATAAATTTATTAAAAAGAGGATTTTGTAAGGCAAATGTATTTAAATAAAATACGTTAGAATAGTATTTAGACCATTGATAAATACCAACTATGAAACTATTTAATTGCTTAAATTAAATAGTTAGATGAACAAAAGATAATTTAATATTAATAATAATATTAATATTTTTGGACGTCTACATTTTTCCTCTCTTTGACGTGGCGTCGCAAGTGACGTTGCGTCAAAGACAAGAAAAATAAGTTTCCCTAGAGGAAGAGGGTTTCTAGGAGTTGTGCCAAAGTGACGAAGGTATAGGGTTGTGCCCCCTCAAGAAAAGAACACAACAAAGACAACGTTGTGAACTTTTCTCGAAAAAGGATGCAATAGGAAGGAGGGAAGAGGAGGGAATAAATAGAATCCTTCTGGAATGCAACTAAGAATGCAAATGCAATGATGAAATGAAATGCAACTATCGAGTCATGGGGATCCATTTGTGTGAAACATATGGAGAGCACATCCAATTTTAATATTGCAAAATGAGGTATGCATCAGGTGTTAGAAAATATAAATGACAAGATTCCTTTGCATGGACTAGACACTCAAACAAAAGAACACTACAAAAGACACATGAATCAGTAGCCACTAGTCACAACGCACCAAGATATACCAGATTGAGGAAGTGGTGAGTAGGTTTAAACTAACATGAAAAGATAAAATCAATAAAGAAGGCCTCATGACCAAGCAGTTAGTCAGTCCAAAGTTCTTTCCATGAATAGGAGTGATGTTGTGAATGATTGGATAAGCCGACGCCAGAAGGATGCATCCTGACGGGCAAAGATTTGGATGTGATTGATTAAAAGATATTTGATGGAAAAAGCTGTGAATAGAATGACGAGCAAGGATAGTCGGTCACAAAATTGATTTGGTAAAAAACATGATCACAGTCGTACGAGTCAAAATGTCACTGACAAGGAAAAACTAAATGATGCGAAAAGAAACAAGGGTTTATTGCAAGATTTTTGAGGATTTTTTATTGTTTTGATTTTTTGCAATTTTTTGCAATTTTTTGGGATTTTGTGGCAATTTTGGAATGTTTTAGGATTTTTGACGCATGTAAACTATACAACAGGAGCAATAATACAAAAATATACAGGTGGGGGAAGAAAAATGAGCGAGAAATTTTTTAGGGAAAATGGGGGGTTATAAGAGGGGCGGGGGGCTAAAAGAAGGTCATTGTGAATAGTGATTGGACATGAAAAGAGCTCTAGAGAGAAAACATGGCTGACAAGAGGATGAAGGGGTAGTTAGGAGAGCGCATTCAGACCCACGGGAGACCTGTGGAGCGGCCGGTACCTGTGAGTAACACAAATGATACCTTGCTTTACTTTTTTCTGAGTTTTTCTTAACACTTTTGGGTGGGTTAGGGGGTCATTAATGAGGGTAGAACATTCAGTGGACCGAAGACACCGACTCTCAAATCAATGTCTGCAAAGATGTCAATCCTCAGATTGACGTCTTTGCAAATGCCAATCCTTGAACCCATGTCTGTGGGAACGTTGATGCCGAATCGGTGTCTTTGAAGACATCAGACGTAGATCTATGTCTTCAAAGATAGCAGTCTGGGGTGAGACAGGCAGAGACATTGGTGTAAGAACCAATGTCTCCAACTAAACTAACGTCTGTGCCAAAAGAGGTAGATGTCGAGGGGGGAAATGGAGGGACCTGACAAGGGCTGGGGATGGGTCAGCAAAGGACCTAGGGATGGGTGCCCCAGTTTGGGAGGGTTTAGGCTAGAAAATGAAGCAATATGGGTTGACATGGTGGATTTTGGATTTTGTAGGAGTAGTTCCCACCATTGGGATCTTGGGAGCATTGGTCGCCGAAGATGGAGCTGGAGGCCCAGCTAACAGATGCGGACTGGGGTTTATTAGCTGTGGTTGGATTAGACTATGTGCCCCGATGGCCTAGGCTATGAGCGCATAATGAGATGATGACTACCTTGAATGAGCAGTGGCATAGTGAAACCACTAACATTTCATTTGCTGACCGGGGAGGCCACTATTACTCTGGAGGATGTGTGGAGGATCCTACAAATACCAATCCAAGTGTCAGTGCCACAATATAGGTTAGAGGAAAATGATCACTACATGGAGATTTCATTTAGGAGGCCAATGAGGAGGATCCCCACATATAGGACATGGATGCCTTGGTAGTTGGTGGTTGATAGGAGGCTTATGAGATTAGCACTATATTTGGCTGGTTTTATCGACGGGCAGATGCTAGCAGACTTTGCTAGTCATAGATTTGGGATGGGATGGTCTCGGGCACTGGTAGGGATGTTGGAGGAGGGGACTACCTACTATTGGGGATATGTTGTCTTGTGACAGTTATATCATGATCTACACATGGCTGCGTACCGCGAAGTATGCAATATGGAGACTGGGGTTACTCTGTTGTTAGTATGGGCATGGGAGCACATTGGAGTGTTCTGACCGATGTGAGTACGGGAGGCACAGAAATTGGGAGAGCCTTATACATGTAGATATAGGCTACCACTGAGATACACTTCTATTGGCAAGAAAGGATACTGGCAGTGGTTGCTAGATGAGGTTCAAGTTTTATGCTCGACCCCATACAGACTCTGTGAGCCATGGGGAGCAATGGAGTGGCAGGCGGGAGTAGAGGATGGTTTCAAGGAATTTGTGTACATGTCCTATGTATAGATGGATTGCTTTCTACTGGGGAGGACTATCCACCAGATAGAGAGGTACAAGCCATCCAGGGTCATGAGACAGTTTGGACTACAGCAGGGGGTGGTGGTAGAGGATGATTTACATCCTCATGTCACTATGGAGGTCAGTGTGTGGGGTAGGTACATAGATGCACTCATAGTGAGGGTAGCCTAGAGGAAAATGGTGAGGATAGACTTCATGGCTAGGCCATATGTTGTAGATGAAGGTATGACTACAAAGTATGCAGCATGATGGGCCGCGCATACACCATTATGTCTTACAGACCTGGTTTAGGTAGTGACTCATGAGCAACCGATAGGAGATATGGAGGTTGATGATGGGATAGTTGTAGGAGATTCCCCTAAGACCTCAGCAGTAGGGAAGAGGAGTCCACAATAGAGACAGGTTTGGCCCCGGATAGAGGCACAGGCAGAGGGAGGATAGGATCAGGGGCCATAGGGGCCACTAGGGGATGGGCATGATCAGGCACCTCAGGTTTCTATTTAGGGACAAGTTCAGGCACCTCAGGTGCTAGTACAGGGATAGGTGTCACAGGGGCCAAAGGGGCCACCGGTAGGGTTTATTGCACAAGATACTCATGACATTGTTATCGCAGAGTGAGATAGTTTATAGAACAAGTGTGCATGACTATGAGGTTTGTTAGGTATGGCACAGGTATCTGAGACCAGCCTATAGACTGAGATGACCCAGGTATAGGGGCTATTAGCTACAGAGAAAGCACAAGAGGATAGGGCTGAGGGTGCACTTGACACCTTACAGGGTAGACTGGACTTAGGGGAGTTTTCCATGGTGGACTTGACCTAGGATGTTGCAGAGTTATAGACTGAGATAGGGATGCTGACAAATTAGTTATGTACCCTTATTGAGCAGATGGATCAGGTGATAGAGAAGATCATAGCATTGACCTCAGAGAGGGATGCATCACAGAGGCAGGCAGAGGCCTACAGGACAGAGTGAAATATCACTAGACAGGAAGCCAGTGTAGGTGGGTTAGGATAGGTGGTGGTAGAGGCTTTCACAACTCATAGGGACGTAGTGAGAGAAGGTAGAGAGGCAACCCACTATCATTCATTGTATCATCAGCTAGTTCTTGAGGGCCAGAGACAGGTATACTTAGAGAGGTCCCGGTCATAGACCATAGGTTGAGCATCAGCTTCTCAGGGGTCAGTAGGGATGCCACCATGGGCACCACCAGGAGAGGGATCACAACCACCAGCATGATTCCATTAGAGGATTTTGTGAGACACATTTTTGTATTTTGAGATATACGTGTATATCTGCACCTAGGTGCACGACTATGTATTTATTGATGACAGACACTGTACTCATGACTATATATATATATATATATATATATATATATATATATATGATCGATTGATGACTCTTATGACTCTATGATGTATGATTCTAATGCTTTGATTTATATGATACTATGATGCATATGCTTATATGAGTACTGATATTGATGCTTGCAGGATGTGATGTTTTTATGATTATGTATATGAGATGAGATGTTTAGATGTATGTACCTAGATGTATGCTTATGCATTTGATGGATATCGTAGTATTTGTAATGCAATGCATGTATTTAATATATTTATGAATATGTTATATGATGCAATGTATGTAAATGCAATGATCTTAATGAAAATTCAAGGATAATATGAAAATGCAGGTATGGAGTTGATGCAACGGATGCAATGGGACTCATGTTCTTGGTGTGTGCCACATTCAATTGATGAACCAACCAGGAGGACTACAAAGGACCAGGAAAGGAAGGTGACGATGGCTCAAAGTGTTAGCATGATGGTGAGAGGACTAAACACGTCACAAATATACAGGGACCAAACCGAACGATAACTACAAGTGCTTAAGTAAAAATGATTAATTACAAGCGATTAAGTACAAAGGTTGCCGACGAGTCTCGATGGGATTTTTCTGTTTGATACGTGCGATAGTGTTGGAACACCCAGGAAATATGAGAAATGCTAAGGTTTGTAGAGAGACAATGATGGGGATGGAGGGGAGTGAGATTTTGATAGATAATGGAATGGTCCACTATGTGTGACACCTGTTTCCAGGTTTTCATCACCCATACTTGTCCAAGGTGCTTGATTGCCAAGTTTTCACCTTTGGAAGAAATTTTTCTCTTTATTCTTGCTTTTACTTTTTTATTTTTTTGATATTTTTAATGTTGTCCAAGCACTTGTTTTCCAGGTTTTCACTGGGACAATAATTTTTTTAGCTTATTTGTTAAGGACTGTTTTGCATTATTTTTGTACTTTTTTCAAGACTTTTAATATTTTTTTAGATAACTAGAATTAATAACCAGCTATTAGGCATAGAAAAGCCTGAGATGAATGATGTTGATAGGATCATTCAATGGTTCCCCTTTAGGAGTGGAAATTTTATATTCCCTAGAATCAAAGCATGTAGTGACAACATAGGGGCCTTGCTAGGTAACCTCGAATTTACCTTTCTTTTCTCGATTAGTACCCACTTTCTGATTTTCTTTTAGCACAAGGTTCCCCACCTAGAACTGGCATGGGTGGACTTTCTTGTTTTCATTCCACTTGAGTCTATTTTGATAGAAAATCAGGTGATCATAGGCTTGCTGGTGCTTTTCATCTAGTAGATCAAGCTATGTTAGTCGTACTACTCGGTAATCTTCATCATCAACCAGGCCTCTTAGTGATACTTGGAGGGATGGTAGTTTGACCTCAATTGGTAAGATAGCTTCAACACCATAGATTAGGGAGTATGGAGTAGTGCCTATAGGAGTATGGTAGGAAGTGTGATGTGTCCAAAGAGCGGGGTTGATCTAGAGATGCCAGTCAGGACCAGTATCACTGACAACTTTCTTGAGGATTTTGAGAAGGGTTTTGTTAGTTGCCTCAGCTTGGTTGTTACCTTGAGGGAAGTATGGACCGGAGAAATGATGATGGATATGGAGGTGAGCACATAGATCACTGACATGTTGATTTTCAAATGGTGTTCCATGATCTGTGAAGATAGTGGAGGGTATGCCGAAGTAGAAAAAAAAGTGGTAGAGGATGAATTTGGATATCTGGACCCCTGTAGTGAGTGTGAGTGGAATTTCTTCAACCGACTTTGTAAAGTACTCTATTTCTGTGATGATGTATTTTTGGACTTCAAAAGAGAGGGGAGTAATCTTACCAACAAGGTCAAAACCCCAACAAAGAAGGGTGAAGGGGGTGCAATAGGTCTGAGGTCTTGTGCAGGAGCATGAATCAAATTATCACATTGTTGGAAAGGTAAACACTTCTTGGTGAACTCACAAGAATCATGTTCCATTGTAGGCCAATAGTATCATGTTCATAAAAGTTTCTTGGCTAGGACCATGCCACTTGTGTGGGAACTACAAATTATAGCATGTACCTCTTGTAGAGCCTGGGTGGCTTCATTTTCATCTAAATACCTAGAGAGCACATTGTGATAGCCTCGACAATAGAGGGTGTTGGCTACAAGGGTGTAGTTGGAAGCTCTGTGAATAAAGTTTTGGCACTGGGTTGTGGTGAGGTGAGGAGATATGATACCATTTTGTAGATAGGCCTGGATATCATGGTACCACTGGGACTGGGGACCACCCAATACACACATAATTTTATTCATCATTCTCATAAGCAGGAGCATGAAGTTGCTCAACTAAGAATTTGTATTATGTAGATTCGTGAGGAATCTCTAAGAGGGAGCCAATTGTGGCCATTGCATCAGCATCCTTATTCTGCAAGTGTGGTACTTGTGTTATCTGCAAGTAGATGAAATACTCTTTCATCTTGTCAACCATCTCCA
Source organism: Thuja plicata (assembly GCA_018584345.1). Lineage (NCBI taxonomy): Eukaryota > Viridiplantae > Streptophyta > Pinopsida > Cupressales > Cupressaceae > Thuja > Thuja plicata. The sequence continues at coordinate 1,280,467 of MU223494.1, forward strand.
TATATGCAATTAACTTGTCTTCTTTGGTTTGATACTCATCTAGGACTTGTTTGATGATGAGTTGGGAATCACCAAAGACATGTAAATCTATGATGTGCCATTCTATAGCCATGAAGAGTCTTGCGATTAATACCTCATATTTTTCAATGTTATTCATGTATGGAAATCCCAATTTGAATGACATAGGGATATAGTCACCTTGTGGTGTGACAAAAAGTATTCCGGCCCCTGCACCATAAGCTGTGTAGGATCGATCAAAGTATAGTTGCCAAGTAGGTTACTCTTCTATCATGCACAAATGCTCATATAGAAATTATGTGATTAGGGGATATGCATCCACCAGTGGCACTTCTACTAGCTGATCTGCGATGACCTACCCTTTAATGGATTTTCTGTCGAGATATTGAATATCAAACTCGCTTAGCAACATAGCCCATTTTTCCATTCAACCTATGAGAGTAGTCTTGGAGAGTAGGTACTTGAGAGGGTCCACTTTTGAAATGAGCTTGGTTGTATGACTAAGAATATAGTGGAAAATTTTTTGAGTGGCAAAAACCACTGCCATACATGCTTTTTCCATTGGGGAATAATTGAGCTCGTAACCAGCTAAGGTCTAACTGATGTAATAAATGTCTCTTTCTTTTCCTTCATCATTCAACTGAGAAAGGAGTGCCCCTAGTGCTTTTGTAGCAGAAAAAATATATAGGATGAGTGGTTGGCTGGGTACAAGTCATACCAAGATGGGTGGATTAGCCAAGTATTCTTTGATCTTATCAAAACTCTTTTGACAATGAGGATCCCATTTGAAAGTGTTATCTTTTCGCAGGAGATGGATGAATGGTTAGAACTTGTCTTCTAATTGAGAGATAAAATGATGCACATATTGTAGCTTTCCTTGGAGGGTACATAGTTGTCACAGTGTTTTTGGTGGAGCCATTTCTATGATAGCTTGTACCTTTTTCACATATATTTTAATGCCTCTTCTAGATACAATGAACCCAAGGAGTTTTCCTGATGTAACCCCAAAGACACACTTCTTAGGGTTGAGCATCAAGCCGTAGTGTCCAATTATATCAAAGATGCATTCTAGAACATCAAGATGATCTTCCCTTTTGATTGATTTAGCCAAGCTATCATCTACATAGTCCTCAAGGATCTTGGGAATCATGTCATGAAAAATGACTTTCATGGCCCTCTAATAGGTTTCCCAAGCATTCTTCAAACCAAACAACATTATATTGTAGTTGAAGGTGCCCCAAGGGGTTGTGAATGTTGTCTTGTGCTGGTCTTCTTCTATAATATAGATCTAATTATATCTGGAAAAGCTGTCCATGAGTGACAACATCTCATGTCTTGCTATTAAATCCACTATCATGTCTATGTTTGGTATTGGGAAATCATCCTTGGGACATGCCTTGTTGAGATCCCAGAATTCCGTATATATCTTGATTTATTTATTAGGTTTAGACACTGGCACCATATTGGAAATCCATTCAGACTAGTCAATGGCATGGATGATCTTGGCTTGGAGTAACTTTTCTAGTTCTTCTTTGACAAGTAGTGCCACTTTAGGGTGCATCTTTCTGAGCTTTTGCTTGACAGGTTTGACATTTGGGTCTAGTGCTAGATGATGGACCACCAATTTAGGGTCCAATCTTGACATGCAGGCATAAGACTATTCAAATTTATCTGTAGATTCTTTTAATAGAGAAAAGAGAGTTAATTCTTTTGATTCAGTCAGGGAGGCTGTGATGTAGGTGATGCGAGGATAGTCCTCTGTTCCCAGATTAATGGGCTTTGTTTCTTCGATGAGGAGCGACAATTGTTTAGGCCTGTAGTCATGGATTAGAGGAAGAGGAGAGTCTTCATCCGCTGGCACCTTAGAGAGGTTTTCACCAGTGGATACACCCTTTTTTTTTACTAGTTTGTGATCAGATAGCACCCCAGAGGGGTTTTCACTAGGGGATCCATTTTTCTCCTTTTTACTTTTGTTTTCTTCTTCATTTTTGCAGCTGAAGTTCTCCTCTTCCCCAAATTATTCCTTTGGATCTAGTTTGTAGACATGTACTGAATCTTTCCCACAGTCATTGCTTTATTCAATGGCTCCCATAACGATTAGGAGTGCATCCTTGCTTTGGAACTCATCGACGTGTACAACACTTGGTTGGTCCCAGTCTATGAGTTTAGGGTGATAGAGGGGAAGGTAATTGAAGTTAATGTCGAGTTGATAGAGGATATAATTTCCCAGGAAGGTGTCATCATTGATATTGTCATAGGCTTTCACAATTTACTCTTCAGGGACATCTTCAAAATCAATGATTTGGCCCAGGGGCCTAGAATGGTTATAGATGTTGTCATTAGTGCCCCCAGTCATGGCAGAATCCATACCAAGGCCTATATGTTTTTCTCACCGAGTAGGTACAATGGGATCCTTCATTCCTTTCTCTTCATACCTAAGGCCACCTCCCTGATAGTTCCATTTCTCTGTCACCAATTTGTGAGTCGAAGGGTACTTAGCTTTGAAGTAATTGAGGCGACTTGTGTCTTTGGGTGGGGGATCCTTATAGAGCCATTGATTAATGTAAGGGGACATTTCTTGGCCTATCATAATTTCCTCAAAGATGAAAGTGGTAGGGCCCAATTGCAGTTTCTTACTTGGTTCCGGTGTATCCTTTTTTGGCCTTCCTTGGGTATGTGGATCAACCGGCAATGCTCCCACTACAAAGGCATCAGATAGGCTGTACTTGCCACAACCTTGGTTGTTGATCTTGACCGTGGAAAGGGTGGAAGAGAGGATTGTTTCTTGGTTGGAATGGGTTCAAGATGAACTAGCAATAGAGGTGCCAATGTCAATCCCAGGATAGTGAGTGGAATGTGGGAAGGAGGTTTCCAACACATTGTAGTATGCAAAGGGCTTAGGATCTGTGTGGATGGTGATTTCAGTGCCATTATATGAGAATTTGATGCACTGATGGTAGGTGGATGGGACAGCTTGCATAGAATGAATCCATGGGCCTCCAAGGAGGATGTTGAAGGGTAGGTCAAGATCAACAACATGACATATCATATCTTGAATTGTAGGCCCCACTTTGATGGGAAATGAAATGGTACCTTTAGAAGTGCACTGTAGATTGTCATAGGCCTTGATGTTAATGACATCATTTGTTATATCAACTTCAGTGTAGCTCAATTATTTAATGAATTTTAGAGTACACAGGTTTAGGGCTGAACCATTATCTATCGTGACTCATTTGATGGCAAAGTCTTTGACCATGAAGATGATATAGAGTGGAAGATTATGATTAAGTTCTTCTGAGTTCTTCTGAGGCTACGTCTACTAGTTTAAAGGAAACCCCACAAGATGTAGACAAGTGGCCGACAAGGTTTTGGAATTTAGTGAGGTTGATGTCGTTGGGGACATGGGATTCTTGTAGGGCTTTATTGAGGATCTCTTGGTAGGTGGGTGAGGTGCGGAGGAGATCTAGGATTGAAATTTGGGTGGGAGTATTCCCTAGATGTTCCAATAGGTTGTATTGAGTACTAACAAATGGAGTGGTACTTTCACCTGCAATGGTTATTCTACCTCTATGAGTGGTGTCTGTGCATTGGTTATCGACACCCTTGACATGAATGACATTGACAGAGGACTGGACTTGGGAGATACAGCCGATGAGATTATCATAGTTGATATATGCATTTGTATAATAATTTTTTCAACATTTTCTCCTTGCTTACCCTTTCCCTGGTCATAGGATTGGGTGGGATTACCTGGTCCTTTACCTAAAGTGTGTTTAGGGAATGCATTTTGATAGATTTTAAGGCCCGTATTTGGCGATGTTTGGGCAGGAGAGTCCACTTCAATCTCTTTGCAGTCAATGAGATCCTGAATGTAGTGTTTTGTCTTCATGCATTTGAGGGTGGTGTGTCCTTTAACACGATGGTAATCATAGTACTCGTTGTCTTTATACCAGGTAGGCTTAGGTGTTGAGTCATAAAATGGTTGCATTTTTGGATACATGACTTGGTTAGCTTGGAACATTTTGTAGAAGATGACATAAATGGGTTAACCCAAGGGGGTAAATGTGCATTGTGGTGTATTCAAAGCACATGGCCTTGGCTATCCACGTGGGATTGATATAGCATTTGTTTGGTTCATAGGACCTTGGTAGTTGGGTTGATATGATGTCCTTGGAGGGGAATAGATAGTTGTGCCTTGAGGGCATATGTTTTCCTGGTATGTTGGTTGAGGATAAGCGGGAGCGGGCTATTGATACATGGGAGGAGGTTGAGGGTATACTGGAGGTGCTTCCTGATAAGTTTGGGGAGGTGCATTGGGACCGGATACCACAACCTGAACATGTTTGGTATCAATGGCTCCATCAGTTACTACATTCTTGTTCTTGTTCTAGCATCGTGATCGATCATTATTATGTTTGTCAGGCTATGATTCTTTGTAGTGCTTGATGGCACCATCTTTGATGAGACCTCACTCAAGATCCATGCCTTTGATCCTGATGTCTTGATAAGTTTGTATGAAATTCATGCGCATGTGATAGGAGAGCTTAGGATGGAGGTTGTTAATGAAGATTTTGATAATATGTTTCTCAGGGGGTTGATAGGACAACCTTGTAGTAAGCCCTTGCGTGCTTAAGGTAATCACATAGGCTCTCTCCTCCCTTCTATTTGGAAGTGCATAGGTCAAGTAGTGAGAGTTCATTTTTTATGTTATGTGTGTATTGGGCCACAAAATTTTTAGATAATTGAGCGAAAGTAGAGACTGTGCCATAGGGTATTTTGAAGAACCACTCAAGAGCAGTTCCCCCTAAGCTCTTTGGAAATAGTCTCATAAGGAAATTATTGCTATAGGCCACCTCTTGACATGCCATGTATAATTATTTTACGTGGCTCACAGGATCTCCCTGTCCTTAATATTTATCAAATTTGGGTGTCTCAAAGTGCTTGGGGAAGGGTATAGCAGTGATAGATCCATCAAACAGGTAAGGACACACCTCTTCAAACTTGAATTTTTTAGCCTCGGTCCCTGCTTTTAGCTCTTTGAGAGCATTCTTCATTTCCTCTCATTCATGATTGATTTGTGGGGGAGGATTATTAGCCCCTATTGTATTGGTTCCCTAAATCTAATATGGATAAAATGGAGAATATGGGGGATTCTATGGGGGATATTATGGTGTTTGATATGATGGTTGTTGGTCAGTGTATATGGGATGTTGTGGTGGAAGCTATGGCTGAGGGGAATATTGCAGTGGAGGAGGTGGCGGTGCCTAGTAGGGTTGTTGCGATTGCTGGAAGTATGCTTGTATTTGTTGAGGCATTAGATAAGTGGGATGAGCTTGTTGTGCACTTGCATAGGGAGGAGGATAGGTGTTCTATGGTGGAATGCCCCCAATGGTTGTAGCGAGGTAATTGGTGTTATTGGGAAGACTAAATTGCTATGAAGGTGGAATGGTTTGTGATGCAGCGGAAGATAGCATGGCTAGGTAGTTGACGGAATGAGTTTGTTGTTGTTGCGTAGGTTGGAAGAAAGGATTAGCAAACTATTGTAGTGATTGTGCCATGAAAGGATTTTCCCCCTGTGTTTGTGGTTGTGGCTACTAGGTAGTTTGGATGATGGGTTGTGCAGCTATGAAGGGGTTGATTTGTGCTTGGGATGTGAATGGGTTGGTAATTTTTTGTTATGGTTGTTGTTGTTGGGTGTGTTGCTGGATAGGTTGTTGCTGCTAGATTGGTTGCTACTAGATTGGTTGCTATTGGATTTGTTGCTATGGCTATTGGATGGGAATTTGGGGTATGGTGAAGGGATTTGTAGATGGTTTTTGCATGGGCAGATTAGGGTTGATGTGCATTTGAGGCAAAACTATTGGCATACATTGTGGTTGTCTTTCTAGTGGAGCATGGAAGGTGGACCCTTGTGGAAATAAGGGTTGGTTATAAGCGTTGGTAGGTGGAATGCATGTGTTGAAGTGTGTTTTCTGTTGCAGGTATGTGGTGGAAGAGAAAGGTAGAACAGGTATGGAGATTTGAGTGCTTTGATGTTGTGAACTGGTTGTTGCACTTTGAATGGGCTGAGTAGGGATGGGTGGAATGGTGGTTTTGTGGGTGCTAACTGGTGGTGGTGGAAATTGTGCTATGAATGTTGGGAATGCTTGTGAAAGTGGAGTGGTTCTGAACTAAGGTGGTGCAGGTGCTTATGTAGTAATAGTGGGTATTGTTTGTGCTGCTGATGTGGGATCAAGAGGCAGGACTCCCTAGGTAGATGAAGGTGTCATGTACATGATGGAGGGTGGGATGGAAGGTTGGAATACTTGTGCGATAAGAGTTCCCACCTATAGGGCTCACTGAAGTGGATCAAAAAATTTGTTTCTAGTGGAATGATGACATTCCCCTAGTAGTGCCATTGGTCGTGTGACAAGTGTGGGTATAATCCAAGGCAGGAGTTGAAGTCCTTGTTGTTGAATGTCCAAGAGTACCTAACTGCTGTTAAGTCCACTCATGGTTTTCACCATGTGGACATGCCTTGGATGATTGATAAATGTTTCTATGGTACTCATGGTGGGATTCTCATTGGTATCTAACCAGATATGCTCAATTTGTTTGTTGGGATGAGGCGCATAGGTAAACATGGCATTAGTGTTGTCAATCGCAGGATTAGATGAACTAGTAGAAAGATTAGGGTCCATGTTCTTCCTCTTCTTAGTGGCTTGTGTAATAGGTGGCATGAAATGACTACCTTAAGGGGATATGAGATGCAAGATATGATGCAAGGATGTTGATGATGGTGCTAGGACTATGATACGTCTAGGATGATGGATATGCTTCTACAGATTAAGGATGACTTGGTGTATGCATGGATTAAGGGTTGCTTTCGCTAGTGTAGGATCAAGTGGATGTGATTGTCTACATAGGACAGACTTATAGTCTTTGGTGAATGAGATTTTCTATTAGTGCGAACCAACCTTTTGATCAAGGTGATGAGGTTACAAAAGGCAAAGGGGATTATCCTAAACAATTCTTAGTTAATGAATTTTAAGGATGGGGTTTAATTAAGATGTAGGTTCTAAGAAACTCAAAAGGGGATGCAATACCAAGTGAAGGATGTGATTAAGGATGCTAATGATGATGATTAGGATGATTCTAGGTTGAATAGGATTGGATTGGATTATGCTGGATTATGCTAGGATGAGTTTGTGATGTGCTGCTAAAGATGGAAACCTAAGGGAGGTCCTAGAAATGAAAGCTAAGTGAGATTAAGAAGAGGAGGAATGTTCATTTGTTGGGGTAGACTAGCTAGTCATATTGTTCAAATCTGGTGAAAGCAGCGTTTAGATGATATTTTCCCACGAAGCGAGCAACCTTGTTGTTGTATATCACTTTGTCAAATTTCTCCCATGCGAGGGTTTCTTGTTTGATGGAATTGATGATGTGTTGGTATTTAGTAGCCTCTCAGGTTGTATTCTTCTATTTTCTGTATACGGGAGGCAATAGAGTTTTCACCTTCTTATGCTTCTTGGAATCGGTCATGTCCGATAGCGAAAAGGTTTGATTTTGGATGAGCGATTGGAGTTCTTAGGACATATCTCATAAAAGGCCAAATTTTGAAGATGTTGGCAAATTTTGAAGCTCACAGTAGTCTGAAAAAGGATGTTGTTTTGATGATTTAGAAAAATCTTGGTTTCTTTCTGATTTTCAATAGGTTTGTTCCATGGCAAGAACCAATTTCAACACAGTCAAATCAAAAAATAACATGCATGGGTTTGAAAACAATCTGACAAGGGAAAAAGAAACCTTGAAGGATACAAACAAGTGAAAAATATCATAATCTTGGGTATTCTGTTCGTGTTTTGGGTTTGCCAATGTTCTTTAAACACTTCAAGCACAAATCTACCTAGGAAATTGGCTTTGCATGAAATATTATAGGCCCATTACTTGGTAGTCCTTTAGCTCACACAACAGTGTCACCCCAAAAAGGCCGCCCGCATTTTTTCCTTTTTCCAGGTATTGTTATCGTGCTATGAAGATCTCTTTAGCAACACAATACCTTGGGACACATATGATGGGGATCTTGGGGGGAGATTCTTCCCTCCCCTTGCACTATAATAAATCATAGTTCGGAGGTGAATTGGGTAGCTTCTATGCTTAGAGTGTATAGTAAGTGTCTCTATTCGATTGTACTCTCTATGTTTGCCCAAGCATGATTCAGGTGTATAGCCCCATAGAGTGTCTTAAAAAAAGTGCTCACATAAACATGATTGAGACGGCGAGGCCACACTTAAGTTAGACGAGAGCCGAGTATAAACTCAAATACCAATCGACTCCCAAGGCTTTAACCCCAAGGAGTAAATTTGATTAACGTGAGTTAGAGTGGTGTGGCTTATACCTCGTTCTCACGTGGGTCATTCCTAGGAGATTTTTCCCTCAACCGGCAGGCCCATCTAAAGGATTAACTTGAAAAGAAAATTGGATTGGCAACAAAAAGGAGTCTAGATTTTTTATTCTCCCACAAGGGGAAAAGAGTATACCCTCCTATCTAGTATTGTTTTCTCCATAGACATGCAAGACACGCTTAGTTTATTCCCAAAGATTTAATTTTTTAACACAAAGCAAATTCGTTTAGGTTTTTGATCTTCCCAAAAGGGAAGAGAGCATAATCACCTAACACTCACTTTAGATTAGAAAAAAAGATCTATCTAATTAGTCTATGTGCCTAGAAAATGCTAACAAGCATGATTTTTTAGTTGATTGAAATTGGGGCAACCTGCAAGACAAACAGTGAGTAATCTTTCTAGTTTATGTCTTTGACAAGTGGTGTTGCAAAACAACTGGTTAGTAGTTTCAAAATTTTAACCTTTGACAAGCGTTATCACAAACCACTCAAAATTTGTTAGCAAAATGATCAATAAAAGCCTCTTAAGGGCAGACGCCGATTCAGGGCACAAATGTTGGTTCTGTGTTTTAGCTCAAAAATGACAGAATGTAGGAAAATAAACTAGAAAACACAAAAGTTAGAAAATTGTTATACCATTCGGAGACGCCAATTTATGCAATGCAGACGCCGATGGATGATTTTCTTGAACTGGCATTTGCACAGACGCTGAAATATGAACTAATGTTTTTGCAGATGCTGTTGTATCTACAAGTTCACAAAACACAAAAAAAATAGCAAAAAGTGTTATTCTTCCTTCTTTCTTAGTCTTTAATTTGATCAAATTTATTCATTTTTGAGATAACCAAAACCTTTAAAAACTAGTGTTATTTAAGAAGTATCAAGATTCGTTCCCTTAGTAAAATTTTGACATTATAACTGCTTGTAAAATTGATCTCTGCTAAAAAATAGAATGCTTAAATATTAAAAACCAGTGGGAAAGACATTAAATCTTGACAAGTGAAAATCTATGTTTGGAAAATCTCAAATAAGCAGGGTCAGGTGGAGACGCCGATGCAGGGCGTAGATGCTGGTTTAGCGCAGATGCCGAACAACAGTTAAAATAGAACCTTTGTCTGCGCAGATGCCTCTGTTTAAATCGTAGACGTCGATCTGCATGTTTGGAAAAATTGAAAGAAGAAGACAAGAAAATTAGGAGTTTAGGGATGTGACTCCCATCAGCATGCCAGAATGTGTATGAGGAAATATTCAATATGTTGGGAACAAGCTCAAACATGAAAATTTAGTGGGTTAGCACATATAATTCATAGAATGAACAAAGAAACTAATAAGACTTCATCATAACATTAGATTGAGCTAAAAATAAGTAAATTACACCCTATTCTACTTATTTGATTTGCTCCTTTTGATGAATTGTGCATGTGCTCTCTCAAACACAAATGAGATAGATCCCCAATGAAATCCAAGATTGGAAGTAATGAAGCAATTCAAGAGATAGTATGAGGAGCTAGTCTCAAATTCTTCAAAACATGATCTTAAACTATGAAATTGATTATGAAACATGCAAGATAACAACTATGATTCATTTTAGCCAAATAAATCTAACATGTAATATCTGTGTGTATATTTGTGTACCTATTACCTGTGACACAACACTTCAATAAGTCATTCTTTTAGTGAGAAACAAGGGTTAATGAGCATATAAAACCTTAACATCAACCAATTTCTTTCTAACTAGGATGAGTGTAGCAAATAACATAACAGCCCTCAGATTATGCTAATACTAGTGACATAAACAACCTAGCATGAAAGATTTGGGTTAAAAACAACTATTTAATGATTTAAGCATGCATATTAGTCTAAAATGAGCATTATAACCATGAAGAAAGTGACTAATGGAGTGTGCATGAAGCTAGGAAGGAAAGGGTAGCATAACAATGCTTCGAGATTCCTTCAAAATCTTGGCATAACAACACTACTATTCAAAATTTGAGGCCTATTATGAGCTCCAAATCCCTTCAATTTATAGAGGAATGAGAGAGAGAGAGAGAGAGAGAGAGAGAGAGAGGAAACAAGGTTCATTAATGGAGCCCCTAAGGTCATTAATGAGGTGTAAGAGCCATTAATGCCTTGGCCATTAATGAGGGATGGGCAAGAGGGAATATCCATTAATGGGTCATTAATGAAATTCATTTAAGAGGCATGGGAGGGTGTGGGGCTCAACTTGGAAAGTTGGTCCTTAGAGAAGTCATGCTTGAGAAAGTTGACTTTCTCAAGTGGGTTGAGTTGTTAATCATTCCTTAATGGAATGTGACAACATTAGGAGGGGGTTTATGATAGAATTAGAATTAGGATTAGATTAGCATGGGGGGGAATAGGTTGAGATGGGTTAGAACCCATGGTAGAAGTGGTTGAGATGGGTTAGGTTGGGGTTTAGGGGAATATAAATGAAATGAATTAAACTTATTTAATTTATTCAAAAATAGGATATTAATTATTTAAGCATTTTATTGCTTTTTAATAATTAAGGGGACTATAGCCATTTTAATTAAATTAAATAGGCTAGAGGAATGGGTTATTTGCAAGTGGACAATTGATTTAGGGGTTTATTTAGTTTCTTTATAATTAAATACTATAGCCATGTTTGAATTTGTTTTGATTTAAATGGTTTGAATTGATTTGAATCATATGGCTATAATAGTTAATATAATTTAGTGATAAAAATCACCTAGGACATTTAAATTTGATTTTTTTAAAAAAATTTATGCCAAAGTAACATTGTCATGATATAATTGGGGGTATGATCACACTTAGGTTAAATAGGGTCTATAGTCAGAACAAACCAAATTTAGGTGGTTACATTATCCCCTCTTTGAATTGTTGTGCGAGCAGCGCATTAATTCAAAGAAAGTTTTTAGATTTTTACTTCAGAAAGATTGAGAATTCTGTTCTTGGTTGTCAAATGAAATGTTGATGAGATTAGTCTCGCACTTGATTGAACTAAACTGATAGAATTGATTTTGAACTTGGTTGTCGTCCAAAGATCAATAAAAGATTTTTAAAGATACCAATTCTGAACTTGGTTGTCATCCAAAGATTGATAATATTGATTCCGAACTTGTTTGTCATCCAAAAGTTAGTAAGAAGCTACCAGGAGCTTAATAAGAATCTTTTAAAAATGAGGGGGCACAAGATATCCAGCTTATGAGAACCAAAGCTTTCCATCTAATAGTTCTGACTTTAGTCAAGGAAACTATTATGCCCCTAGTTTTTTTTATAATGAAGTCATTTTTAATGTTGTTTCAAGAAAAAAATTGATTGATGATAGTGTGATCATGCCCCCTCAAGAATGAAATCAAAGGAAAAGAAATAAAATCTCTCATTTTGAAATGATGTATCACTTGTAGGAAGCAGTTAGGGAAATAAAGAATGGAGTAGAAGAAGTGGAAAAAGATGGTGTGTTTAAAAATAAACACACTAGTTACCAAGTTAATTACGTGAAAATATGAGTGATGATACTGATAAAATGATGTTAGACCAAGATTTATGATAAAATGTGCAGTATTGATAGATTTTATGAAGCAAATCCATAATTTTTGGAACTGTTGCAAAAATGGTATGGTGCTGCTAAAAAATCTTAGGCACCTTCGATTTGGTTCCCGATTGATCGAAAAGAGAATAGAAATGCAGTTTTAGTTGCCTGGGAGGAGTTTCAGAACTCCTAAATGGCTCAAAAGACCAATATAAGCCTAAAAAATTACCATTTCAATATTCATTTTCACTTTCCTCCATAGAAATTCTGAGAGCTCTACAGAGAAGATGGTAGTCCCTGTCAGGAAGCATTGTTTCGAGATGAGCCATCGACATCAACATCCAACTGACTACCCACCTCCGGTAAGTGCTCAAAAAACTACCTTGTGAATTTTGCAAATTTCAATTTCAAGCATTTTTGTAATTTTTATAGCCAGTTGAATTTTGAATCGCATCGATTATTTTGTATCACAACCTGTAAAACCCGTGACACATCTGGTATACCCCAGATCGCATCCAATTTTTTTTTATTCCTGTGTCGTATCCAGGATACTCTGGATCATATCTAGTTGCATTGGTTTTGCCTTGATTTTTAGTTAAAATTTATTTTGTGTCATACCCTATCTATTTAAGCTTGTACCCTATTTTCAGGGTCGCATCCCATATTTTAGGGATCGCATCCTGTGATCTTCATCGCATCCTATATTTCTAGGATCGTATCCAGTAAAGGAGATCACACCTTGTTGTTTAAGAATCACATATGGTTATGAGGCTTAGAAATTTAGTATTTTGGACCTATTTGCATGCCGCAAACCTTGAATTACTTATCTGATTAGGAGTCTGCATCTTTGCTATAGATAGAATACTAATGGATGGTTGTGTTTGTCAAAACAGACCCAGTTTGAGGTAGTCACATTTTGTGACACCTACCCAGATCGTGTGCTTGCATTTTCTGGACTTCTTTTAGATGATGAGAAGACTACCGTGATCTGATGTGGATTACATTCTTTGATAGGTTTACTCGAGATAGGGGTAAATTGAGGGTTGTTGACTGTTCTTGCCAAGAGATGGCACTCAGAGCACAACACCTTCCATCTACCGACCGGGGAGATCACAGTGACTCCAGAGGACGTATGGAAGATACTTTGGGTTTTGATGATTGGTGCTGAGGTGCATCTTGAGTCAATGGCTGATGTGGCGATTGGTTCTGCATGTTGATATTTCTAGAATGACACAATTGATCAGAGATACCTCTCATGGGATTATATGGTCGATCATTATGATCATTTATCTGTATACTTAGTAGGTCTGAGAGGTGGAATCCTGATGCCAGACAGAGGTCAGCATGGATTCATGGTTGGCTGGGTAGACATGTTAGAGCAGATGGTTACCCATAGACGGAGATTTGCACGGGACAGTTGTATTTTAGCCCATATGTATCAAGAGCTTCATGAGATAGTACACCATTATAGCCATAGTATGACTATGGGTATCCTTATTCTTTAGATCTGGGCATAGGAGCACATCCCTATTATACAACCAATTGTAGATTGACAGTGAGCACCTGAGTAGCCCTATGTATACATGCATGCAGGTCTCATTCAATAGCCCCATCTAGGCAAGGTTGAGTACTGGCGTCGACTCTTTGACGATATGATTGAGGTCATTTGGTGACCATATTTAGACTGTGAGGAGTGGACCTTGGATGCACAATAGGTACCTTATTTATCTCAGAGCCGATATCTCATAGGGAGGTCTAGATATGTTGTAGAGCAGTTCATTCACACCCGAGTGCTGAGATAGTATGGCCGACAACAAGGAAGGATACAGGATATCACTATTTATGCATGGATCTAAGATGAGGCATCATTATGGGGTGCTTAGCTGAGGTATGAGATAGCGCATCAGGAGATTTGTGACCTGGCTGGAGTAGATTGGGATCTCTTCCTTGATGTAGCCGATGCAGGTGCTTCAAATGGATACGCCATCGAGATGCTCCAGTACCCATTTCCTCATTTTACTGTATCAGAGGAGATCATTCCTCGCATAGAGGAGCCTTTAGATTACTATCCTGAGGATTGTCATGCCAGAGGGAGGGGAGGAGCACAAAGAGACATGGCTATCGGCAGACATGGAGGTCAGGATGGATGCCGAGATGGTGGCAGAGATGGAAGGTGTCCTCCTCCTGATGACGATGATGATGGAGATGGTAGGGGTGGTGGTGGTGTGGCTATTGATATAGGTGGTGTGAGTGGTAGTGGACACGGGAGGCGCCAAAGATTTAGATTTGTAGCTCCTCAGAGGGATCTTGGTCTACTCCTTAATAGGGATCGATAGAGACAGAGGCAGTAGGGGTCACAAGATAAACCATAGGACAGGGGACAAGATAGGCCTCGGGGCCAGGATACAGGTAGAGATGGAGATCTTCTTTCTAGGTATGAGTAGGAGAGAGAGAAGATAAGGGCACAGATTACAGCTTTAGAGGTGAGAGCCATAGTAGTAGAGTCCATGTTGGCTATATCAGATGCTTTTATTAAAGACAGGGACATGAAGATGTAGAGACTCTGAGTAGAGAGAGATGTACAGGTCTGCACAACCACACATCAGGGACATAGGGCTACATACTATTATGCTCTTTATCATGTGACAGTGCCAGAGGGGAAAAGACCAGTGTCATTTTCTCGGTTGGCTCAGCAGTCTGAGGGAGCGATGCCTCCTCCACCTCCATTTGTACCTCCTCCTCCTCTGCCTCCAAATCAAGGAGAGGGGGGGAGCCAAAGCTGATTTATATTGTCATATTTTGTATATCTGAGTTCACATTGTATATCTGGATCTTGCTAAGATCCTCTTTTGTATATGACATTTATATATGTATATCTGATTCATTCTATCTCACTGATACTCTTTATACCAGATGTTTTTTGATTTGTACCATGTTCGGACACACATATATGTAGCTTTTGATTTTGATAGGTTGTACAATTGTCTCTTTGCTTTGATAGAGTAATTTGCTCATATGATGATATCTTGGTCTCTTGATGAGTTAGATTTAGATGATGACATCATTTTTATGATTTGATTACTGATATAAATATATTTTAAATGATATTTATGTGAAGATGCAAATGTATGTTTTTGATTTTCCCTTATGCAAAATAGATTTGTGGATGCACTTAGGATGCAAAAGTAAAAAAAATGCAATACATGGATGTTTTATTTTGGTATTTTCTTGTTGCTTCTTTTTATGAATGCAAAACGTATGCTATAGATGTGCAACGATAGATATATCAGTAATATCGATGTTGTAATTAACTTGATTTAGAAGAAGAAAAAATGAATTAATTTGGAGCTCAAAATGCCTTTAATGCTTCTCCTTTCTTGTTTATATTCCATGTAATTGTTAAAAAAATGTAATGATATGAAGACTCTTAGGACTTTGTCACTGGTATGCAAATGTATAGCATTTTATTATCATTGGGTGCTCTTGCAGAACGGATACCACCTGATAGTACAACCATCACTAATACCCACTGATATTATGAAAGTATGAATACTATGTTTTATTGAAATGTCAAAAATAAACTTAGGCATCAAGGCATAGAAGCTAGGATAACAAAATAGTCATCTTCCTTTTAATATACCAAATTCTGTGTAACGCAAGATATTGAACCAGCAATGTCCTTAAAAATTCATATTTTGGGTACATTATGATTCATATACCTTAGTGAGAATCTGGATCAGAAAATAGATAAGGAAATTATTTCAACCTCACTGTAGTCTACACATAATGAAGTTCAAGATATATGCGGCTATCCACCCATAGTGGCAGCTCTTACCATAAACATCTAAGTTAGGTGAAATTTATAGGATCATTTGGAATAATCACCATACACAGAGAATCAAGAAAACATTATGCCCCCTATCCTTGTGACTCTTTGTCTTTGTGCAGACATCATTGAGTAACTAAGAAGACATAATAAATTATCAATTGTGAATCAATCAAATAAAATTTATAATTACTTAGATGCCCCTAGTTGAAAACATCATCAGGTCATAAAAGAATCATAATCAAACCAAATATCAAACTGCGTGTTTAAGTAGTACTTGTTCATTCATTTGTCAAACACAGTGAAGATTCATCAATCAGAAAATTGGAATATAAGAAATATGGTGTTTCCATGCCTGTGCATTGATAGGATAATCCGTTCATGTTTGCAATCCAATATAGCCTTGTAGGAACTCAGTTAATGTAAATGTCATGTCTGGATATGATGTTTGAAAAGACACCCTTGTTTTTGAAAAGTGACATTGGTGTGCATGTATCAAGAAATATTGTGTTCACGAGGCAAACCATCCTAGAGAAACCTAGCAACTATAACCTACCATGCTAGGAAATATGCCCCCAGTGCAAAATGACTTATTCCTAAGACATAAATGTAGACAAATCCCAAGCAAGATAAGATGGTCATTTAGGAAATGAAGTCGGCATTTGAGCATATGTAAAATTATGAAGGCGTAGTATCACTAGTGCATTGATAGATGGAGTGTAGAACACAAGTGACGCCTGATTGCTAGGTTTTCACCACTTGGCAAGATATTTTATTTATTTTTGCTACCAAGATGCCTGTTTTACCAGGTGCTCATCAAGGTACTTTTCTCTTTTTCAATTGTTTTTCAATTTTTGCTTTTTTGAATGTTTTTGTAGTATTAAGGTGCCTGTTTGCTAGGTTTTCACCAAGGATACCCCTTTCTGTAGGACTTTTTCCATTGTTTTTGGATTTCTTCAGTATCAATTTTTTGAATGTTTTTGGTATTTTGTAAAAACTTTTTGCTGTACAGGCTTTGCTTAGTTGATCATCAAGCATAGAACCACTTCAAATGTAGTGTGTTGATAGGATCTAGAAGAATGTCTCCCTCAGGTGTAGCTATTTGATAAGCTCTAGTCCCAAAAGTGGCCGTGATAACATAAGGTCCTAGCCAGTTAGGTTCAAAATTTCATTTTTGTTCTCTGTTAGGCTAGTTCTTAGGATTCTCTTTTAGGACGAGGTCTCCTACTTCAAATTTGCATGGTTTGACCTTCTTGTTGTAACCTTTAGACATCCTTGCTTGGTACACTTTGAGGTGATCGAATGCTTGTTGTCTATGCTCATCTAGTAGGCCCAGAGAATTCACCCTATCTATGCAGTACTTCTCATCAGTAACTAGGCCTTGTAAAGATATTTGCAAAGATGGGATTTCAACCTCAATAGGTAATACTACTTCAGTTCCATAGGATAGAGAAAATTACATGGCTCTAGTTGGTGTTCTGATGCTTGTTTTGTAGGCCCATAGTTTCAGATTCAGTTGTAGATGCCAGTCTCTACAACACTTACTTACAGTTCTATGTAGAATCTTTAGAATATTTTTGTTAGATGCCTTAGCTTGTCCATTACCTTGAGGGTAATATATCGAGGAGCAATGTTGAGTGATATGGAACTGTTCACAAAGGTCATCAATGTCTTGATTTTTAAATTGGCCCCCATTGTCTGTTACAATTGAAGAGGGTATCTCATATCTACAAATAATGTAGTTCAGAATGAACATAGCCACCTGTTTGCCAGTGGCTTTGATTAGCGGCACAACCTTGACCCACTTTGTGAAATAATTAGTGGCCATAATGATGAACTTGTGTCCATTTGAAGAGTTGGGATATATTTGTCCAACCAAGTCAAAGGCCCATTGCTGAGATGGCCAATGTGTGATAAAATCTAGATAAGTTCTCTGGTAGGAGCATGGATGAGATTTCCATGTGTTTGACATTTAAGACATGATTTAGAAAACTAAATAGCATCTTTCTCCATGGTAGGCCAGTATTAGCCTACTCTGAGCAGTTTCTTTGCTAATGAAAATCCATTTGAGTGTGATCCACATACACCTTCATGGACTTCTTTTAATGCTAGATCAGACTCTTTGAGTTCTAAACACCTAAGAAGTGTACCATCGAGACCGTGTCGATATAGGTTGTTAGTTATGAGGACGTAACATGATGTTGTCCTAAACAGGGATCTTTTCTCATTTTTGGATAGATTGTTAGGGATAGTGTGGTCATAAAGGTAAGCAATGATATTGGCATACCGAGATTGGTTTGGGGTGTTCAAAGCACATATTACTTGGTATTCAGGGGTATCAAAGGTAGGATAGGATAGTTCTTCCACCAAGAATTCATAGCGGAATTGGTGTTCTTCCAGTTGTAACATGGATGCCAAGGTAGCCATGGCATATGCAACTTTGTTCTCTAATATTGGTATCTGCTAGAAGGTGATGAAGACAAAGTACTTCTTCAGGTCCTCAACCAGTTTCCTGTAGGGCATCAATTTCTCATCTTTTGTTTTATACTCCCCATTGACCTATTTGATGATGAGTTGGGAGTCACCATATATGTGTAACTCTACAATTTTCCATTCTATAGCTAGCTTAAGACCGTTTACCAATGCTTCATATTCTGAAATATTGTTGGTGCATGGAAACATCAATTTGTAAGATTTGGGAATCTTGTAACCTTGAGGAGTTATGAATAGGACCCCTGCTCCAGAGCCTTGTTGAGTGAATGAACTGTCAAAGTACATCTTCCATGGATATTCAACTAGGTGCATGATTGTTTCATCAGGGAATTCAATCATTAAAGGTTCATCATCCTGGAGTGGTGAATTAGCCAATTGATCTGCAAGGACCTATCCTTTGATAGCTCTTCATTCTACATATTCAATGTCAAACTCACTTAGAATCAGGACCCATTTTTCCAAACGTCCTGTTAATGTTGTTATGCTTAAAAGGTACTTTAGAGGATCAATCTTAAAAATGAGCTTCACTGTATGAGAGAGCATGTAGTGCCTCAATTTTTGTGATTCGAAGATGATTGCTAAGCACACTTTTTCAATAATGCTATAATTGAGCTCATAGGGAACCAGTGTTCTACTAATGTAGTAGATAGCTCTTTCTTTCTTTGTTTCATCTTCTTGAGCTAGCAATACTCCTAGGGATGTAGCTATAGCTGAAATGCATAGGAGTAGGTGATTTGCATGAATAGGCACCATAAGAATAGGAGGAGTAGCCAAGTATCCCTTCAATTCTCTAAAGTTCGCTTCAAAGTGTTCATGCCATTTGAAAGTAACCTCTTTATGTTGTAATTTAGTAAAGGGTTGGTCCCTATCTGCAAGTTGTGACATGAATCTCCTGATTAACTGGAGTCTCCCTTGTAGTGTCCTCATTTGACTGATGTTGCATGGAGGAGCCATCTCTAGAATATCTTTCACCTTTGCAGGATCTACCTCAATTCCCTTTGTTGAAACAATGAATCCTAGGAGCTTCCCTGATTGGACCCCAAAGGCACATTTCTTTGGGTTGAGCCTGAGTTGGAACTATTCCATTTGATCCAATATCCTTCTTAGGTTAGCAATGTGAGTACCTCTTTCATTGGATTTAGCCAATGTGTCATCCACATAGTCCTCCATGTTCTTGTGCATCATGTCATGGAATATAGTTGTCATGGCTCTTAGATATGTTGTGTCGACATTCTTTAAACCAAATGGCATGACGTTCCAGCAAAATGTTCCCCATGCGCATGTAAATGCAGTTTTCTCTTGATCCTTAGGGGCAATTTTGATTTGGTTATAGCCCAAGAATCAATCCATTAAAGAATACATCTGGTAGCCTGCTGTGAGGTCTATGATCATGTCAATGTTAGGTAGAGGGAAGTCATCTTTTGGACATGCTTTGTTCAATTCTTTGAAGTCAGTACAAATCCTAATAGATTTATCAGTTTTAGACATGGAGACCACATTGGAGATCCACCCCGCTTAGGCAATGACTCTAATAAATCCAGTCTTTAACACCTTCTCTAGTTCTACTTTTACCAATAATGCAACATGAGGCTACATCTTTCTCAGTTTTTGTTTCATGGGCTTGATCCCGGGAGCTATAGATAAGTGATGCATGATTAGATTAGGATCTAGCCCTAGCATATCAGTATAAGACCGTGCAAAGTTGATCTTCTTCTCTTTCAGGAACTCTATGAACTGTGCCTTCTCCTCTTCTGATAAAGATTGTGCAGGGTGGACTATTTGAGGATTTTCAACAGTGTCCAAATTTATTGGCTATGTTGGTTCAATCAGTATTGAAGACCTTTCCTGAAAGTGTTCAGGGAGGATATCAAGAGTATCATCCTTTTGCGCCTCTAAGAGGTTTTCACCATTGGATACATCTTTTTTCTTTACTATTTTGGGATCTGATACTGCCACAGAGTGGTTTTCATCATCAGTCCTCTTTTTCTTTTTAATTTTCAATTTTTGACTGAGAAACCTGATATCCTCCTGTGACATGTTCTCACTCCTTACATTGGTGGAAGAAGGGTAAGGTTCACAAGCATTGAGATAACAAGCTAGGGTGTGGTCATTAGAAAAGTCGAGGATAAGAGTAGGATCTATTTCAGTCCAATCAATTAGGTCTGGAAGTACCAATGATAGGGAGTCAAACTCTGGGAAGGACAACATTGCATTAGTATCAAGACCATTAACTAACATGACACAGTATATTAAGTTAATTTCTTCAATGCTTAGATCAATAAGAGTGAGATCGTCATTAAAAGGGTCATTTTTAGTTATATGCGGACCAAACTCTAGTGACTTGTTAGTAGAAATCTCATCATCATCTCTCCATAAAAGGAGGCTTCTTGCTTGGAGCCTATGAAATTCTTCTAGACTTATGTATTCACCAGTTTCTTCATCAATGATGGGGGGAAGGAACTCTTCTTCTGCTTTAGGGTTATTAGTGTCATTGGGAGTAGTGTTAGACTGTTTATGAGGAGCTGAGGGTGCTACAAACATGTGAAATATATCTATCCCAATATCTTCAGTGGTGACAGATAGCTCTTCCCATTCATAATCATGAAATTCAGTGATCTCATCATCGGATCTGTTTAAGTATTCAACAATGCTTATCTGATGTACCCAGTTAGCTACATGTGGATCAAAGTGGGGTAGATAAAGGACATGTGAAATTGTAACCAATTTCCCCCAGTTAGGATGTATATCCTATTTTCAGGGTGTCTCTTGAGTAATTGTTTCTATTAATGATATCTTTGGACCAGTTTCTATGGTGTCTCCCACCTCTTGAATGGGAGGCTGTGCTAACAAGGGGGTGTGAAGATCCTTTGGTACCTCAAAGCTGGGTACATAGCATTCTCCTTGGTAGTTGGGATCCTCTATGCCAAC
Source organism: Thuja plicata (assembly GCA_018584345.1). Taxonomy (NCBI): domain Eukaryota; kingdom Viridiplantae; phylum Streptophyta; class Pinopsida; order Cupressales; family Cupressaceae; genus Thuja; species Thuja plicata. The sequence continues at coordinate 1,301,647 of MU223494.1, forward strand.
ATGTAATAATCTTTTGTAGGACCACTGCTCTAGTTCATTTGTTTCATCACTCCCTTTATCTGAGTTTGGACTCCCTTTTGAAGCGGGTTTATTAGTTTTAGTATTGAAACCTAGCCCTGTTTTATCTCTAGTATTCTGAAAATCCATGGGTATAGGTTCAATAAGCCCTCATCCTGTGTCGTTTAGAGGTCATTTTCCTTTGTATCCCATTTGTTTGAGGAAATCATATCCCTTGCCATACTATTCTAGGGATATCTTTACGTGTTTGACCTCATCTTCTACTGGTTCTCCTTTGTAAAGCCAGTCCAAGACTGCCTATTCTTCTATGTTATCTGAAGAAGATGTGGATCCCTTTACCATGCCAGTTGCTTTGTGTACTTCTGGCTCTTTGGATGCTGTAGGCGTGAATGTTGAGGAAGGATTTTCATAGGATCTTGGTGATACTAGAAGTTCTGTCAATGAGGGAGTTAGGTCTAGCTTGTACTCTCCCATACCTATTTCTTCAAGTTTTAAGGTTTTGTCAAAACTCTTCATAACCATGTCCTTGGTAGTTTTAGGAGAAATTGCATCCATAGCCTCCTTGTTATGTAGGATCATGCTACCAGCTTTGATATTATTACAAGTGTAGTTAGCATCTGTAGGAATAGTCACTTCTACCCCATTATGTGGGAACTTTATGCACTGGTGGTAAGTAGATGGCACAACTTGCATTTCATGAATCTGTGGTCTCCCCAATAGGATATTGTAGGCTAAGGGTAGATCTAGTACCTGACATGTGACATTCCTCTCAATTGGTTTGACTCTGATAGGTAGAACAATAATACCTCTGGTGGATCTTTCTTCCTCGTCATAAGCTTTGACAGTTATTTTTCTTCTAGAGTCAATTGTCTGTTCTGAGAGACCCAGTCTCTTGATTAGATCAAGTGTACAGATATTCAATCATGCACCTCCATCTATCAACATGCATCTAACATGGGACTTATGAAAAAGAACTTCAATATGGAGGGGTTGATTATGTGGATGTGTTAATGAATTATCATCCTCTTCAGAAAAGGAGAGATAATGTGGCGCGGAGATGTGATTGACCATCACTTGGAATTTGTCTATATCAATATCCTTGGGGACATTAGCAGCATGTAGAGCTTATTCTAGGACTTCCCTATGTACTGTGGATATTTTGAGCAACTCAAAAATGGAAATTTTGGTAGAGGTTCGTTGCAATTGGTCTACCAAGTCATATTTTGCTCCAGGAATAGTAACCATGTGCTTTGCTGCTGGTCTAGGAATAGTTATAATAGGAACCTTGGATATTGGTGTCAGTTTTGGAGGTCCTTTGATCGTGACCTATGCTTGGCTTCATGTTACGGCATTTGAGTGGAAGGAGACACCTTTGATTGTGACCATATTTGATGCAGAGTGCAACAGTGGAAGGTTTGTCTTCTTAGTCCTTTGGGGTCCAACTGCTCCAATTGCTAATGCTTTGAATCAGACTTTCAAGAATGGCCTTATCACCTTTCTCTGATGGTGATACACCTCCAACAATCCTTAGGACCAATCACCAAGTCCTAAAACACACTTCTTTCAACTTTTCACTAAGTTTCCTAGTCACTTCCCAAAACAGGGCTACTAGGCCAAAATTGACAAAATTGGGATTTTATACACAACCCCACACCCAACACAAGATCAATTGGTGTAATATAAAGTTGTTTGACAACCCAAACACTTCCCTACAAGACCAGCCTCTAATCTGCTCTAGCACTCCAAGAATCCTCCAAGGTACACAGACCTAATAGGGCCCTAATAGGCTTGGTTTACAAAGGAAGACCAATGAAATGGGTGCATAGATGAAAAGGAAGGCTTTGGATCAGTTCAATGTTGTCTGAGAACACCTAATCCACCTTTGGATTGTTCAATTTTTGCATATCTAACTCTGGATACTCAATTTCCTACAATTCAGGGCCAAATACATCTAAATATTTGACCTAGGGCTTGCAAGCATGATTCACTCCCTTCACTTCCTGTCTTATTGCTTTTAGAATCCTAAAATACATTCTCAGAGCCTTCATTTTCATTGGGTTTTGTGCAAAATGGATGGTATATTCGCGAGCTATAACTCCATTTGCCCAAAACCCTGCTGGAACTAGGTTTTCCTGGATAGTAGGAGTAAAAATGCGATAACTTTGGCTACAGACCTCCAAATCACTTCAAACCAAATGAATTTGAAAGCTAGTTCAACAGAGCATCTTCCCCAACCATTAAAATATCACTGCCAATCCATACAGCACATGCAGAATCAAAACAACAGTGTTTTTAAGGAAAAAATAGTGAATTTTATTGATTGTGAATAAATCTGATTACATCTATCAACCTGGTCTTTTGGGAAGGTTGATTAATACTTATATACTTTTGTTTCACCGATCAACTATCTGAGAATCAGTTGCAATCGGTTGAAACTTACATATTATATCTTTTAAGCACTTTTAGAGAAGTTGCTTAGCAACTTTTTGTTATTTTTACTAATCTTGTATATAAAGAAGTCCTAAGGACTCTAGACTATCCTAGGACCTTATTTAAGGTATAATAACCTATTTATAATTATATTCCTAATCAAAATGTCCCATAGGTCCTAAGACTCAAGGTTTATAGAATCACCAATGAGCCTTAGGCCTTTACAAATGGACTTACTTTAACTTAATAACAACCTAAGATATGATGCTCCCTATCATGAGTCATCTTAGTGGATATGAGTGTAATGCTATGTTCATGCAATTGTATTGAATCACTGATCCTTGAATCACTGATTTGTTTGAGTGAGGACTTTGAGTGAGGGCTTTGAGTGAGGGCTCTGCACCAATATTGATTGACTCGGTCTTATTGTCGAGCATATTAATCACATTGTCATTGTTGGAATAGGTGTAGTTGACTTCGTTACCTTTCCCTTTAGATGTTTCTCCTTTGTCATAGTTAGGAAAGGGTTTGTTGAATGATGTATGATCCTCATTGGTAGTATGTATGTCCACTTTGATCTTACCTCCTTCAATGAGGTCTTGAATGACATGTTTGAGCTTAAGGAAATTATTAGTCTTGTGTCCCTTGTTTTTATGGAAGACACAATAGGAATTATCATCCCACCACTTGGGTTTGACCATTGGCTCCCATTGTTTGGAATCTGGGATTGTGAGAACTTTGTTATCCAATAGTGTTTTTAAAACAGTCTCGAGAGGTTCTCCCAAAGGAGTGAAAGTTTTTTGAGGTTTGGAAGTCCATGTCCGACCCTTTCTATTATCATTGTTTGCCTTGGGTATGGGGGTCGTGACCTTGGCGTCCTTGCTTTCCTGGATGCTATTAGTCAAATTGAACACCTTTGGTTTGGGATTAATGTTAGAGGCATCAACCACTCTGTCATTAACAAAATTCTTGTTTTGCTTCCATCATTTAGGCTTGGAGTTGGATTTTTTGGTTTTATTTTCATTTTGAAGGGTGATTTCTCTCCTTTTGATCATGACTTCCTCGATACAGAGGGAATTTTTAATCATTCTATCAAAGCTTGGAGAGTCTTTCATTTGTAATGCGTAGTTTAATTTAGGTACTAGATTATTAACGAAGATCTCCATCTTCTCTGTTTTGGGAATGGCCCTTGAATATCATGCAAAAATCTTCCTCCACCTTTGTAGGAAGTGTGTAAATAATTCACTAGTTCTTTGTTTGGTATTACATAGGTTCATCATAGTCACATCATGTTGGATGTTGTAGGAGTAATGCTGGATGAATTGTTGGATTAACTCCTCGAATGTTTGGACCTTAGGGTTTAGTTTTGAGAACCACTCCATGGCATTACCTCCTAGACTTCCTGGAAATAGTCGCATGAGGTATGTAGGTTCATGCATGTATTCTATGCTTAGAGCACAAAATTCCCTCACATGTTTGTGTGGGTCAGTTTCTCCCGTGTACTTGTCATACTTTGGTCTTTCCACGTTGGGAGGAAACGAGATCAAAGTGATACTCTTATCAAAAGCAAATGGACAAATGGCATCCAAAGAGTATTGTGTTTTGGGTTTCTCTTTCTCCTGTTTGAGGTTTGTGAGTTCTGTTTGCATCAAAGTGAGTTTCTTGGTGAGAATGGATATAGGAGTTGGCACCTCCTTTTCTTTGAGCTTTTCTAGATCATAATCCTTAGGTTATTTGACACCTGTGGATGCTAGGTGGAGGAAGTATTTCTCTTTATCCTCGTCAATCATTTTATCCATTATTTTATGGAATTTTCTTCTCTGTTTAAGTTTTTCATATTCTTCTTTAGTGATTTCGTTCTCACTACCGGACTCAAACAAGGGACAGTCAAACTTCGGTTCTTCTTCCTCATCCGTATCTTCGGCCCTTTTGCCATGGTTATATTCTTCAAAAGCCTCACTCCATCTGTGAGTGTCACTATCCATTTGTGGGGAGTCTAGATCGAGTAGGGAACTATGAGATGTTTCGCCTTGAAAGTGTGGTGTTTTAGGAGGCACTTTCGATCCTTTAGACATGTACTTGTTGCATCTTGTGTTAACCATGAAGTTGTTTCTCAACTTTGTCAACGTTTCCCAATAGTGCAAGCGAGAGTTTCAGACCGTTCAAGTGGGCGTGTCTAGGTAAAATTAACTGTTTGTTGTTGGTGGATGTAAATTATTCCAGCGTCAGAGGGTTAGAATGCCTTGATAGTGAGCTGGGAACTAAGTTGTTGGTAGAAAGCATGTAGACCACACGTATTGAACCGATTGTGAAAGACTGACTAAGCATGCAAGGTAGACATTCGAAAGAGTAAATTGAAACTTCAATAGGGAGACTAGAAAAGACAATGGGAACCAACTAAAGAGCCAAAAGGGGATCCTAATCAATTGATACTTTCTAAGAAATACTTCTACAAGTACCTACTATCCTAGATGCGAGCTCCCAGATGTGAGCCTCTGATGACACCAGATGTGAGCCTAAACCCTAGATGTGACTGTGAGCTAACCAAATGCAAGGCATTATACTGGATGTGATCCTAAACACCAGATGCGATACAGGGTATACAGGATGTGATTTTATGTTGTCTTTGTCAAATTTTGCTAGTTTTGAAATTTGCATTTTGGGAGTTCATGCAATTTGTATGATCTATGATCGTGTTTGAAGACTTGCAAATGAGTGAAAACACATGTTTCTGTAGGTTTGAATATTGTTTCTTGTTTGAAGGATCTTATCTTTTTAGTGATTTTGCAAGCATGTCAAACATATTTGCATTGTTAGGAGGGTGAAACAGACACTCATTTTTTTCCTATTCTCTAGCTGGAGGATGAAAATCTTTGCTCATTGACTCTGGTACACACTCAAATGCTAATCAGAATACAACCATCACCAAGCACACAATGGCTCCAGTCATGATTTTGTATTAGCCGAATCCAAATGGAAGTGAGGGCACAACACGACAAGTGTCTTGGGGCAATTACTTTTTGCCTTGCACAAAGATTATCACCCTTTTGGGGATGAATTAGGAATTATTTCATTTGAAATTGTTGTAGATTATTGGGCAATCCATTCAAAATTGTCCCCCATAGAATCACACAAGGCAAAATTCAGGTGTATAGCCCTATGAGTACCTAAATATATGTAGTCTCGCAAGCAAGATTCAAACGGCTCCGCTCTACATATACCCAAGCATGTTCAAGGAATGATGTCAAAATTCCATGAACAAAATTGGCTCCATCTTCCGAGGCTTTAGCCTACGAGGAAGCAACTATTTATAGTGAGTTGGAAGGGTTGGCATAAAACCTATCCTCACTTGGGTCGTTCTCGGGAGATTTTTTCCTCAACCGGCAGGCCCTCTACTATTAAATGTACATACAAAGGATTGGCGAGCTCTAGATGTCTAGATTTCTGATTCTTCCGAAGAAGAAGAGCATACTCTCCTAATCTAATTGTTTTCTCCTAAAATAGAGTCAAGCAAAGTGGTTCTTTCCCTCAAGCAATGTTGTTCCTGATATAGATGTTCCTATTTTAATAGAAATAAGATGCTTGAAAGTATTTGCCTTGTTCATTTAGCCACAATATTTAGTGAGTTTGCTTGTTCAATTTCTGTGTCCCAAAAATGAACTACACAGTTGAACTTGTTCTTTGATCCACAAGATTTAGTGATTTGTGTTGTTCATTTACTGATCCAAAAGAATTATACGATGTGATTGCTTGTTCAATTAACTCCAAATTCTGTTCAATACATAAACTGATGTGTGATTTTTTGATTTTCCTTAAAAGGATGGCTAATTTTGGGTCAAATATAGCAATAAATATTGAGTGGCTCAAGAATTCCAAGTGGGGGACAAAGGAGTAAAGAGGCTTAAAGAGGAATGGGTGCCCATTTTGGAGAGAATTCTCACATGTGGGTGAGCATTCCATTAGCCTTAAAAGGTGTAGGAATCACCCCTTTAAGTATGATCTGAGGGTAATTAGGTAGGGAAGCATGTTTAGGAAATGAGGTGATGGGAGTATAGTAGGAATAGGGTAGGCTTAGCGTAGGTCTCTAGATTGGATTAATAGGTCTCTAGGTAGGGTTTAGACTATAATTCAAATTAGATTTGAATAAATCATGGTTTAGAAGAATTAGGGATATGGAGGAGTTTTAATAAATATAAATTTATTAAAAAGGGGATTTTGTAAGGCAAATGTATTTAAATAAAATACATTAGAATATTATTTAGACCATTGATAAATACCAACTATGAAACTATTTAATTGATTAAATTAAATAGTTAGATGAACAAAAGATAATTTAATATTAATATTTTTGGACGTCTACATTTTGCCCCTCTTTGACGCGGCGTCGCAAGTGAAGTTGCGTCAAAGAAAATAAAAATAAGTTTCCCCAGAGGAAGAGGGTTTCTAGGAGTCGTGCCAAAGCGACGATGGTATATATATATATATATATATATCAGATACCTCTAACACAAATCTTCAAACCCAAGATTTGCCTCGAGATCGCTATGGATTTTGGATTGGGCATGCCAAACTTGGAAAGTGAACCCAAAAAATGTATTTTTTAAATCTTCCTATGTTTCTAGACTTTGACCTTATAGTTGATGATTTTTTAAATCCAAAATTGATGAAACAAAAGGGCTACTTAAGAAGATTCTTGGCTTTCCACCAACATAAATTATGTTAAGTATTGAGTTTAATAAGTAATTATTATTTATTTTCTAATTGGATTACATCTAAAGTCTTGATTGATAGGCTGATTGAAAAACGTGTATAACTTTCAAATGGTATAACATTTTTAAAATCTGAAATATGTGTCACATTCTATGTTTCACATACTATAAGAAAAATAAAAATAAAATTTATTAAGATTTGACCAAGTTAAGGTGGTTAGACACGCGATTTTTTATATTCCAAAAAAATTGTAGTAAAAAGTCATAATTAATTAATTATTTTAAAAATATTACACAAAACTATGCATCACATCCAAACACGAGTCTTCTACTTATATCTAGAATCTTATAAAAAAATATTATCATTTTATTATGGTTAGGGTGGTCAAACATACACTTACTTCTTATCTTTCTCCTAAAAAAATAACTAGTAACTTAGAAAACATTCAATTTCCTACAAATTCTCTTCTTACATCTTTTTGATATATGGTTGAAAACTTGTTCGATTTTTACGTCATGTTTCCTAACCCTATTTTTCTTAAATTTTATTGCCACTTAAAGGCCTAGTTTGGCATACTATGATCCTGCACATACCTTTATCTTCCAAACATAGTTCCTTGGGATGACTATTTTTTAGACATTGCAGGTTTGTTTGTGGAGTCTCATCTTACAGGTTTGGGAGACAATATTGATGATAATCATCTTCTCTTTTATGGAGATAATCCTTCTTCAATTGTTGTGAGGGAGCACTTTGACCCTCTTCTCCATTCTCTACATGATCATCCTTCATATTTTGACATGATTGTGAAAAATTTAGACCAACATTTGGAAGATGTATCTTTATCTTGAAAGAATATAGTTGAGTCTTTGGATATTGTTCTACATTTATCTCCATTAGATCCTAATTTATCTTTTTTAGCAGTGTGACCTAGTACAACTGACTTGGAGAGGACGAATTTCAACATCGACACAACTACAATTGAGAAGTTTTCAAAGACTTCATAAATATTGAGATTTCTTCCTACATGTTCCTTTCAGGATTAGGGAGACCTCATTCAGACACCTTTGATTATGTTTCTTCCTAGGAGGAGGAACATTGTTCAATGATCGTGGAGTATCTTCTGCATCCATCTTGGAGCGTCTACATGCATATTCTACATTGAGGGGGGAGAGGGGGGGACTTGGTCTCTCTTCTTCTCTCTTATCAGGTGTGGGGGGGGGGGGGGCGGCGAAGTTCTTCCTC
>MU223494.1:1327613-1385956 GCA_018584345.1 Thuja plicata
AGCTTGTCTCTTATATAGACATAATATTCATTATTTCTTGGTTCTTGATTCTTGGCGTGATAAACAATCTAGCCAATTAGATTTAAAGCATAACTCTTGATTTGTCTCATAGATATCTTCTTGCCAAATATACAAATCATCTTTAAATCATTCACTTATCTCTGGTCAAATAAAACAAAGTAGACAACCAGTTAAGTCTATATTTAGCTCTGCCAGCTAGATATTTTGTCATTTTATGAAATCTCTATTCTGTCGGTCACCACTGCAGTTAGTTGTCAGTGAAAATTGACTGATCCATCGATGAGACTCTAGTTAGATTCGTGATCTCCGTCCTTTGGGAATCATTGGAATTTTACTCGTCAAGAACTTTGAGTCTTAAGCTCGTCGGGAAACCTTCTGACTTTGCTTGTTGGGCATTCTATGGTTTTGCTTCATCAGGAAACACTATGCTTCTGATTGTCGGGTATCACTATGACTGTTCTTCTTTTCTCTGTCCGTCAGTGTGCACTCCATCGGTGTTGTTTGTCACTTAGTGAATACTTGAATTTTATGTATTTTTGAAAGCATAACTTTGGTTCTTTGAAGTCTTTGGCATTATGTATATGACCGTACAGATGATATCAAGTTGACATCAATGACAATACAGTCCAATAACTAATTTAATGACTTACATTATATTTCAACTTAACATTATCAAACATTCAATCGGTTATATGTCATCACTTAAGAGAAAATATCATACAATGGAGATGTACAAACTTGATAAAAATATTGAGAATAAAAAGCTTGAAATCCAGATGTTCTATGAACAGTATAAAAAAGCGAGAATCAATATGAGAGAATTTTTGGATGAGAGAAAAGGTATGACAACTCGTAGCAATGAAAAAGATTATCAAGAAGAAGAGATTCCAGATTTCTTTAAATCTTCAAGATCAAATACAAGTAATGCATTAGATACATTAGAAGAGAACATCATAAATCTAAAGGAGATTAATCAACATTTGATAGAGAAAATAAAGATGCTGCAAATCGGTCAAGAGACCCAGATGGTAAGAATGATTGATGTGATGAGTTCTTCTAGACATGGTGAAATAGAAAGACCACTAGCTATTGATGACAGAAGGAAGATTATAGAGAACCTACAAGAAAAGGAGTTAGAAATTCAAAGACATGCTGAGCATCACCATGACATTACAAATCAGATTATTCTTATGAGTCAAGAAGAAAATAGAATGAATATAGAACTCATTGAAAGAGTACAGGCTATCAATGAACTAAGAGAAGGGAATGAAAAACTAAAGCATGAGGTTAGAGTTCAGCAACAACATAATGAAATTATTAGAAAGGATGAAGAAAGAAATAAAACAATGGATGATTTTCTTGAAGGACGACGAAGAGTCAACAACAACAACGGTCTAGTCTTTCTCAAAAATGGAGAATCATCAAATAAAGCCAATCCAAAGAATGTTTATGAAAATCCAAGACCAAGAAAGCTTACATGCAAACACTATGGATAGCAAGGCCACACATCAAATGTATGCTGAGGAAAAATGAAAGGTATTCCTAAATCTACATCTTCATTCATAGGATTCAGTTATAAATGTAACAAGAAAGGACATAAAACATATGAATGTAAGTCTAATATGGAACAACCAAAGAAGGAAACCTACATGGAAAAATACTGTCCTACATGCAAAATGAATGGGCACAAAAGCCTTGAATGCTGGAAAAAGAAAAGGTAAGTATGGAAGCCTAAATGTCAAGAAACTCCCTATCAACCAAAGAGAATCGGTAATCAATATGTATGGGACTAAAATACATGGATAAAATGTACATCATGTGGTAGATATGGTCACATTACTGTAAACTACATGAGAGCATGGACCAAAAGGTCTAGAGGTTGGAAAAACCCCAGAATGGCAAGCTTACACTATCATAAAGTTGGTCATCTCAAGAAAGATTGCAGAGACCGAATGAAAAAAACAAACACATATCCCAATGGAAATACCATCGAAGATAGCCAGATGGTTAGAGACAAAATGTGGAGAAAATATTCAAGCAATGATTAAGCTGGACCAAGCAATGGAAATGGTGACACTCCATCTAATGGATCCAATGACATCACCACCCCCACTCAATCTGAGTATAGAAATGCACTACACCAAGTCATATTTTGCATCAGTTCCATTATACAATTGATAGATAGTCAAAATATGCATAAATAAAGATGCATATTATGTTACTTGTTACAATTCTGAGAAAACAACCCCATCGGTAAACACATACCAAAAATAATCGGTGAACATAAAGGATGAGTTGTCTACACTTACTGAGAATTTTCGGTCAACACATAAAATGGCTAAGTTGCTAATGTAACCCAACACCCATCAATAAGAAAGCAAAGTTATAATGTTGTCATGACAGGACACCGATATCTATCAGTGAAAATAGAAATCTTAAAAGCTATCCTGAGCATCATGTCAACACTGACAATGTTATGTGAGAGTCTTCCCAATGAAATCTGTCTTCATGACCTGATGAATCATTGAGCATTTATGACAGACTTAGGGAAAAAGTCTATAAATACTCGATGTGAGAACTTCATTTGGCACACACAATTTGAAGAGAAAAAGTAGAGTGAAACTAGAGCAATAAAAGATCAGATAGAAGAGCGACCTCGAATCGATCTAGCACACTCCAAATAGATCACTCACTAGTTTCACAGATCAAAGTAAGTACTGAGGGCACCGAAGAACTCTGTTGCTATTTTCAAGAAAGCCCTAAATTTGAAAAATGATGGCAACCACTTCAAGAACTGGAAAGATCAAGAATGATAAGAATAATATGGCTAGGCTGATAAAGAACAACACCTGTGTGGAACCAAAGTACAAGATTTACCTAGAGATTGCATCACAACTCGATGAATCTGGCACATTTTCTAAGATTTCACCTAGGGTTTTGCTAATAGAGGATGTAAGGTCCTACATTTACTGCAAGATCACTGAAATAGGTGATCTGGAGATGGATGAAGCTTACAAGAAGCTGTGTGATGCATAAGGGACCTAAAGGAAGAACACAAACACTTAGAGGTTAAAGGGATAACTAATGCCCTATATTTCCTGAGGGACTTCAAAACCAGCTAGATTAGGTTAGTTTTGAGAAGAATGCATGATCATAAACTATGGTTAGATCAACCTAAGAAAATTACTAAGGATGTCCTTCATGTTGTAACTGGTTTTCCAATAACTGACAAGCCTAAGGCACATAAGCATCCCTCCAGGCCAGAAGTTGAAAAGCTCACAAAATCTATGTGGGATAATAGAGGCCTTAAGGTAAACACCATCATCGATGAGGAACTGAGGTTCGGTGCATGTGTAATTGGCTACAAGATATTCCAAGAAAGCAGGCTTAACAACATTGCATCTACAACAGTAATCACAACTTACAAGATAGTGACAAAGGGAATTCAGATAGGTTTGTGTGAGATCCTGCTAAAGCAACTTGATGAGAACATGACAACAATAAGGTCTAAAAATACTAACACATGTAAGTTGGGCTCACTTATCATGTGTATATTTTTCTACTTTCAAGAATACTTTCTGTCAGTAGGAAAAGTGAAATAGGATACTACAAAACCAGTCACACTGCAAATTAGTGAACTTATTAAGTCACTAGGAGATAATTTTGATTCAGTTATGACTGCATACTTCCTTGAATTCAAGGAAAAGATGATGGAAAGAGTGAGGATCCCTGAGCAACTAAGTAAAAAACATAAGGATGAGATATGTTTTATGGTGGATATAGATTTCACACACATAAAATTGATTTTACCAAGAATAGCTTGGTTAGCCCCTCTTGATTATGAAATCAACATAGATCAAACAACCAATGCTATTGATGCATTGATCAATGATCCAATTGACAGCAAACAACTGAGGTTTGGCACTTATGAAGAGACCAAGTCAAAGATAAAAAAATGGCCTAGTCATCAAGAAGACTGTCAACAAAATGAATAAGATGGTTAAGAATCTTGACAATATTCTATCGATAAATGAGGAGGAACAAACAGAGGAAACCGATGAATAGGGTACCATCGGTGAAGGGCATGATGAGAAAAAATTAGATTCCAAGGCAATTGAATCTGATACACCTCCACCTCCTACAAAGAAACAAAGGACAAGGAGCCAAACGGCTAAGACCGATACCACACCTCTTAAGAAAGGTCAAGTAAGGACCTATAAGAGGAAGCAACCAACAAAGAAAACAAAGCAACAAACAGAGAAAACAACACCTACAAAGAGGGGGAAAAGAATGGTTAGGACTAAAGATGACATTGAAGATTCTAAAGAGGACGAGCCTGATGTAGTAAAGAAAAATTTCAAAAATCAAACAATTGATGAGGCTGCTGATTCTATTACTGTAACTGGCACCATGTCTGATAAGAAAATTAGACAATGGGATAAAATTGAGCCAGAGGAACAAAACAAGATACAAGAAGCAATCATCAAGGTAATGGTAAAATTCGAATATGTACTAGCTAAATTTGTCAACCAAATATGCAAAGAGCTGGGTAACCGAATATCTCAACAATGGTCATATTCTCTACACACTGAAAGAGAAGCAAGGGAGAGAGTACTTGTCACACTTATGCCTCTTGAATCAAAGATGGAAGAGATCAAGGAAATAATGAAGAATCACTCAAGAAAATTTGTAGCTAAAATTAGAGCTTACAAAGTGCTAGAAGATAAGTTTATAGAGATGGATACCATGACCGAGACCAAATGGAGACAACTCTTAGATCTTATTGGAGAGTCAACAAGTCTTGAGAATAAATTACTTCTCACCGACACATCTCATGTAGAGGAGGAAAAAGATAAAGCCAGTCCTACGAACATTACTTTGGACAATGTTGAAGATATGGAACCAATTGATTTGGACAAATTCATGGATGATCTTGACATTCAAGACATCACACATTATGACTCTGATAAGGAGCCACAGAAAGAAGATGATGTAATCTTTACATCTCTCAAGGATCAAATCAAGAAACAAAAAATGGAGACCCAAGAAAACAAGGACATGGATGTTCCTAATGAAATATGGCCAGACACATCAATTATTGACATCACAGGACTAGACCCTGTTGATCAACTTCAAAAAGATGAAGATGTCACTGATCAACAAGATCAAACTGATGAGCATGGCACAAATCAAGATACAACACAAGTGAGCACTCAAGATAATATGTTAGTGCTAATAAAGGCCATAACTATATTAGAAGGTAATGAAGGATCTACTATAGAAGATACAAGCACACCCAAGGACAATGGTGATGCAGAGGCAAAGGACACAACTGATGAAACAAAGGATATAACTGCAGAACAAGCTACAACTGATGATCAGAAAGAAAATTATACTGATCAAAGTAAAGAGGAAGCACAAAAAGTAGAAGAGGACAAGAAAAAATAAAAATTTGAAGAAGCTAAGATAGATGAGAAGGAGAAGAAATCATAAGAAAAATCTACAGAGACACAAAAGGTTGATGGAGAGACGTCTTCACCAAACTGACAGGTGAACCCCAAACAAAAAAAAAACAAGAAGCATCTTTAATAAAGCCTTCACTGAGTGCATCAAAAAAGACAACTAAAATAGAAATGGTAGTTTATACATCTATGCCCACACAAATCTCAAGGAAGAAGAAAAGAAATCATAAGAATCCAGTGACTCTAGATGAAATCATTGAGATTCCAATTTGTGACCCCAGGACATTGGATCCAACTGAATTAACAAAGTATGCAAGAATTTGTGAGAGGAAAGCAATGCAAGACAAGTTGAGAAAAGCCACAAAAGAGGAAAAGGTACTTGAAGTAGCATGAGGAATACTTCAGAAAATTGTACCAGATGTAGATGTTGATCAAACATCCCCAATGCTTGATCAATTAGTGGTTCTCACAAATGCAATAATATCTTAGAACATAGATGCTGAGAATGTAATGGAAGATAGACTTGAATAGAAGTATGAGTTCAAGTTAGCTGAAAAGATAAGCCAAGAAGTGGCATTGCAAAATGTAAAGATTTCTAAGCTGGTTATCACAATAGATCCAATAATCTCAGAAGCTATTACCTTAATACAAAAATTATGCACGCTTGATAAAATCACCAAGGAGTATACCAACAAGATAGTATAGATAGATGTTGATCTTCAGACAAGTGCACGAAGTCTCAAAAATAGTGAAGAGGCAATCAAATTGCACAATGAGCAGCTCAAGCAAGCTCAGAAATTGAGACAAGACATTCAGATTGCAGAGACAAAGTTTAGAGATGAGGTAAATGAGCTTCAAGCACAATTATTACCAACACTCTCACTACTGCAATAACATATGACTAAGGCAAGGGCACTAATTGCCACCTTAGAAATGTCTGTCCTAGATAAAATTTATGATATGCATACAAGAATAGAGCTAGAGCACATGGAACTAGAACTCTTGAAAGAAAAATGGGAGAAATTGCTTGAAGAAATCAAGAACACCCATTCACATATTCTTGACACATTGTAAGTTACACATTTTTGTCACATTTTTAACAACTTATAAGTTGTACATTTTTGTCATGAGTATCAAATAAAGGAAGAAATGATATGTACAGTCAACAGTAAAAGAGGAAATGAAGGATGAAATGATATGTACAGTCAGTCAGTTGAAAGAGCAAAGAACAGGGAATGTATAGTACAAAGGCAAGTATAAATGTACATATACTTATACTATACCGATGCATACAGTTAGGGGGAGTCATACAATGAAAATGATATATACGTGGTGTACATACCAAACACTTTAGTATTATGCACATATCAATTTTTGATACTAATGTTAAAGGGGGAGATTGAAGGCATTATATTTTTCCATTAGTATATACAAGGAAAAACATGATCTACACCATCGGTTTACACTACACCGAAAGACAATGAACAACACTACCCAACGCCAAGGTTACATGATACTACCAAGTACAAAGCATCCCAACAAACACTATTCAGTGTTACTCGATGACCAAAAGGACAAGGGAACCCAACAAGTAACCAATAATGCAACTTGACAAAATAGAAAAGAGAGGAACCCGATAGATGAAGGAAACCCAATGATTATTTTAACAAAGGAATACCGGCAAAATTTTAGTTCAACCCGATGGTCAAGAACCGACAGTTAGTTACATCCCGCAAAAAGTGGATCTGACTTTCCACGTCAGATAAATCACTGAAGTTTTATATTTAGCTTCTTTATTTGTTTTAAATCCATTATGTACAAAGGAAGAAATGTAATTATTATTGTTTTAATCAGTTTAACTATTTTAAAACATGCAAACTAAAAGATCAAGGTCAACTTGTATAGCTTGGATCTAGAGTTAACTTTGTAATGCGTGATTCTAGAATAGGTCAAATGCTTGTATAAATAGATGCTCAATCTATTGTAAACATGTTGTTTGATGATGATTGTAGCCACTGAGAGCATCTAAGGATCAGATAAGAGAATTCATGTAGAAGGATAGAAAAGGATAAAATCAGTTTCAAGAACAGAACATAGGCTACCGACAAGTAGAGAAAAGGTATTAATCAATCACTATAGGTGATATTCATATTATGAGAGCTTTAATGAATCTGTGATTAGAAATTATAGATTGCATATAGTAAGGTCAAACATATTGTACTCATTCTAATAATTGTACCACACTTAATAAATCCTTTCAAGAAAGGTGGACCTAATAGTCCTATTGTAAATCTCTTAACCGAGTGCACACTTCATTAGTGTTTCTAAAATCTCTTAACATAGTAGATATTAACAGGTCTCCACTTTAATACTCCTAATAGGGTAGATCATTAGAAGTGATCAATTGTAAGCCTTTACCAGCTCCCTTCCATTCTGCAGATAGTGAATTTTTGTGGGTGCCATCTCCACCGTAGTTTTTACTTCCTAACAGGAGTTTTCTGCGATATCATATCTTGTGTTATGTGTTTATTACTTTCATGAATTTTTCTATGAATGTTGCAAACAATTAAAGATTATGAATTAATATTACATGCATAAGAAGAACATCAGAAATGGTCGGTAATACAATAAAGAATGATTACTAATGATCAAAGGTGAAAAGTGTTAAAAGTTTTAGAGGTACTGATTCAACCCTCCCCTCTCAGTACTACTTCCCATTAATCCCAACATATATGATTATGCGAATGAAATTTTGAATCAAGTGAAGAAGTGTTCAGGACAACAGAGACTTATCTATCACATTCAGGTGATCAGTTATACTTCAAAGGATCTTATTCAGCAATCAAAGTTGTATAGAGAAGATCATCAACTGGTTCATTCTCACAGGTGGATCAGCAAAATAATTTAACAAGGTGGACCTAATAGTCCTTTGTCTAAATCTCTTAACAGAGTTGCATTACTCATTGTATTGTACAAAATCCTTTAACAAGGTGGACCTAACAGTTCTTTCTATACTCCTAACATGGCATACCATTAGAAGTGGTCATTGTAAGCTCTAACAAGATAAATTTATACTGCAGTACTAAATCTTGTGGGTATCATCCCTACCCCAGTTTTACTTTCTTTTGCAAGGTTTCTGGGTAACCGAATATTGTGTTATGTGTTGCATATGATTCTTTAATTTCAAGTTATATGCATGAAAACAAATAAGCTAATCTAAATGTGGACTAAAAGGATTACATTTTATTGATTCTTGATTCACCCCCCCTCTCAATCATTGGGCACATCATATAATTCCAATAGGTACATCTCTTAGATGAGATATTGTAAAATCCTTTAACCAAGTAGATTGAATAAGTCTTTTGTACTCTTGACCGAGTATAATAATCCTAACAAGGTAAGCTCCCAGAAGTAGCTAACATTGTAGCTTTAACCGATAAACCTTTATTTTGTAGAAGTGAAGGATTGTGGGTGCCATCCCCACCGCAAAATTTTTCTCTAACCAAGGATTTCTGTGTGTGTGACCAAAAATCATGGTGTTATGTGTCATGGTTTTCTAATTTATGTTATATGTTTTTCAATGTTTATATGAATGATATTTAGTTTGGTGAAAATGAATGAATAGTAGTTAAAAAAATTGAAGTATTGATTCACCCCTCCCCTCTCAGCACTTACCTTTCTATAAGATTAATCCAATAATTGGTATCAAATCTAGTCTCTTGAGATAAAGGTTTAATCCCTTGAGAGTAAAGATCAAGACCGTGGAAAGTTACAAGAAATCTAAGAAGATTGATAGTCTTGAGTTTGGGTTAGAGAGTGTGCAAGAAGTGATTAAAGATCTGAAAAGAAAGTTAGAAAAGTCCTTAAAAGTGAGGAAGTGGTTCTGCAATGAACTAAAATCCAAACAAGAGCATGTTGATACTCCTGAGACAACATTTGAAGGTAGTTTGAATGGTGAAGCTGATTGTACCATTGCATAACTCATGGAAAAGAACAAGAAACTCACTAAGGAACTGAACTTGAAAAAGATAGATGGAGAAACACAAGAACTGAGAATGAGTGAGATACTTGACTCTAAGGGAGAAATTGAAAATGCACTAAGAATAGCTGAAGAAGAAAAAAGAAAATTTGAAACAAGAATAGATGAGAAAGACAATGAAATCATGAGGATGATGAAAGTACACTATAATATGATTGATCAACTAGTGAGTGCTAATATAGAGTTAGGAAAAAAATAATTTGAGAATCAAGCACTTAAGTGTGAAGCTGATAGATTGACGAGAGAGATGAAATATCAAAAAGAAGCAAATGAGATACTAAAGAGAAATAAATAAACATTGAGATCATTGGATGCACAACTTAAAGGTCAGAGACAACCGACATACAAGACTTGACTAGGATTCAATAGTAAGAGCACTATTGGGAAAGGAAAGTCCTCTAATCAAGCTGACAGTCAAGGAACTTATACCCCACCAAAGTTAAACAAGCCTAGTTTACATTACTATGAGAAGCCTGGACATACTGCAAATGCATGTAGAAGAAAAAGGGGTAATTCACTAAGCTCACCCAAGTTTGATGAACATTTCTATAATGGTAACAAGTATGGGCACTAAGCACATGAATGTAGATCAAAGACTGAGAACAACACAAAAACCAAATTTTGATGGCTACTGCAATAATTGCAACAAGTATGGTCATAAATCTGAAGAATGCAAATCAAAAAAGAGAAATGAAAAATGGTTACCGAACCAGCAGAATGTGCCAAACAACCGATAGGGTTCATCCATACCATGAGACTATTATACAACGATATCTTGTTTAGTCTATGGAAGATATAGGCACATTTCTGCAAATTGCATGTTGTTACATGGCAGGAACAATATAAGATCTTGGATAAATCTTGGCACGACATGCTTCCATTGTCACAAGCTAGGTCACCTTGCCAAAGACTGTAGGTACTGAGGCAAAGATCCTACCAAGGAAGAAACATCTGAGAAACCTAAAGTGAATGTAGTGTTGGATTAGGCTGAAAGCTAATCTCCCAAGAACACTTGCATGCAAACCTGTCACATGGAAGAAGCAAGATACAGATAGAAGAAGAAAGCTATGGCGACCAAAAAGCCAGATGAGACATCGTATGCAATAGAAAACAATATATTAACAATATGTTTCTCGATTACAATGAGATGTAAAAGAACTCCTTACTAAAATCCAAAGCGATGAATCCTTATAAAAGGATACCGAAACCCTAAAGGGAAAACCCTAAAAGAGATGCCTAAGTTTAACTTAAGCCTAGAGTATAATAGACTAATAATAATTAAATGAATTAATTATTAGTTATAATATGACTACTCTAACACCCCCCCTTAAGTGTAACTTAGGGAGAAGCTAAACAACTAAGGACTAAAGGATGCATGAAAACAAAATGCATGAAAGGAACTATGGGTCCCGAAAACTAGGCCTGATCAGGTACCCAAGTATAAGAAATAAACTAGATGAAGGAAACTGAGCCTTCAATCTAGGGAAAGTCCCAAAGAGAGGAACAAGAAAGAGCAAGAAGCATCTCCAAAGCATGGAGCTGTAAACTCTGTCAGAAGAAACTACTGGAACCCCCACTGAAGTGCATGACCAGGTAGAGAAGACAATGTTTGAAGAGCTGATCAATCGAACCAAGGAAGCAATAGAACCAACAGGTGAACCCCCCATAATGCTGCACAGGGAGAGGTGATAGGAACACTGAAAGGCAATGCTAAAAACATCTACAGAGAGAAGAATCAGGAACACTAACAATGCAATAAAAGGACAAGCATAAGATAAAGGGCAGTGTCACCAACACATAGCATGGGCTAATGTCATGGAAGGTACGCTCACTTGACAAAGGTGGATGAACACAAAATGGCATAAAATCATAACCCCCCATGGCACTTTATAACAAAGTGCAAGTATAACACATGAGGTGTTCAAACTCCCAGATATGCAGAAGTAGGCACTTTATCTCAGTGCATTTACAGAAATGAAAATGCTACAAAAGCATACAATGCTCAGAAGTCAGAAAGAAGAGTGAGCCAGAAGTACAATAGAAGAGATCCCAAGACCTGTAAAACCCAAGTAATCTGCTAGAGTGCAAAAATTGCCAAATTTAGAGGAGAGATAACCTGGAGTAGAATCTAGAAAAAATACCCCTGCAACTGAATAATTCACTGAACCAACTTTCTGACGATATGTGGTTTGCCAAAAATAGAGTCCGGATGAGCAAGATATGGCTCCCGGAAGGAAAAAACAAACATCAGACTTTGATAGTAAAAAGCACTATCAAAATTGTAGAACCCAAAACTCCAACCTCCATCATCGAAAAGTACTCAGAAAGAGCTTTCCGACGGTATATGAAAGTGAAAAAAAGACCCCCGTATGCTCAAGATAGAGCAAAAATAGTCCGGGAGGGTCAAAAAGGCCTCAAAAATCAACTTTAAGCCCCTGGGGCTTCAAAAATTTTAGCCCCTGGACGCCATATGACCGCCACAAGGGGCTGGGGCGGAGCCCTCGGTCACCCATGTGACCGCCCGCTGGGCTAAAGGGGGCCCGCGGGGCTAAAGCCTGAGCGGAGCGGGCCGGTGGCGGGGGCCGCAGAGGGCGGCGGTGCAGGGTGGCGGGGGCCGCAGAGGGTGGCGGTTGCCAGATGGCGGGGGCGGCGGAGGGCGGTGGAGGCTGGAGGAGCCAGAGGTCGGCGGCGGTGCGGTGGTCGCAGGGGCGGCGCGAGGGCCAGGGGTGGTGCGTAGGCGGCGTGCGGGTGGCGCGGTGTATTTTGCACTGCACACATTTTTAAATGCAAAAAAAACATTAAAAACAAATTATTTTTTTTTTCTTGAAAAACGTGCCCATACGGCCCTAGTAGGGAAAAAAACTTCTCCCAAATGCCCCGGTGTCCAAATCAGACATGTTTTATATGGATTCTGAGGTTTTTACGCCTTCCGGACGCAACCGTGAGGTCGATTTTGGTCCAAAGAGCTCCAAAAAATAAAGACCCCCTAGATCCAATAAAAAAAACTAAAAAACCTCTGAAACCCTCTGTGTTTGGTACGCTTCAACGAAACATGAACAACGAGCAGCAAGCGAGCTCTGATACCATGTTGGATTAGGCTGAAAGCTAATCTCCCAAGAACACTTGCATGCAAACCTGTCACATGGAAGAAGCAAGATACAGACAGAAGAAGAAAGCTATGGCGGCCAAAAAGCCAGAGGAGACATCGTATGCAACAGAAAACAATATATTAACAATATGTTTCTCGATTACAATGAGATGTAAAAGAACTCCTTACTAAAATGCAAAGCGGTGAATCCTTATAAAAGGATACCGAAACCATAAAGGGAAAACCCTAAAAGAGATGCCTAAGTTTAACTTAAGCGTAGAGTATAATAGACTAATAATTAAATAAATTAATTATTAGCTATAATATGACTACTCTAACATGTAGAAGTAATGAGAGATCAAATGAATAAGACATGGAGAAGAAAGACCATGGATGATGGAACATCATTTGGAACAGTTGAATGCACGTTGTCCTCGAGATCGGGTGCAACCAAATCTATCTAATAAGGTAAGGGGTATGAGTAGGAAATGCAAGTTAAAATTTAAATCTTAATCGATTCCTAATATATGTGCAGAGATCCATATGAGCATACTTAAATGCATTTGGATTCATACTATTGACTTTATGATTCATATAAATATGCGGTATAAGGCAATGAAAGCTAGGTTTTCAGTAAAGTAAGTCAGTGAAGCATTAATTGTTACTTTAATATCGTTGGAAACCCTAAACCTAGAAAAATCCATATATAGATTACAACATCTATCATTGTTATTTAACATTTTCTAGAGATCTGTGAGCAGAGTTGGAGAACTGATTCTTCAAGCGGATATGAGAAATTGTGAAGGTAATCCTATACCACTTTGAGCATATTTGAATGTATTCAAGGTATTTGTGGCATTTTCCTAGATGTTTTAGTGCAAGTGAATCATAGACACAAAACCCTAGTTCAAAAGTGTTTGTATTTGACAAGAGACTATGCCCCCAAAAGCTCAAAATCTAGTTGTGGTTGAGAATATTGAGTTTGTGAGTTCTATGTACAAGCTACCTCCTACGAAGGTATCTAAACTAGAAATCATGGGATTACTTTCATCCATTCTAGACAGAGTTCTATTGATCGAAGACATGTGAACTTTCACCCATTGTAAGGTTGAGGATACTTGTGAAGCGGAGATTGATTCATCTTACTAGAAGTTATGTGCATATGGAAAACTAAAGAGAGATCATGGTCATCCGGAGTCAAAAGTTTTGACATATGCCCTGCATATCCCGAAGGTATTCAAGACTGAATTTATAAGAATGGTACTTATCCGAGTACACAACCAATGTATGTGGCTAGATCAACCTATGCATATCACAAAGTATTTGTTACGTATTGTCATTGGCTACCTAATTGGAGACAAGCCTAAAGCTATCAAACAAATTGAGAAGATAAAGCTCAGTGAGCTAACCAAATCCAAATGGGATTGGAGAGGTATGAGGATTTCTACCATTGAAGACCCTGAGTTGAATTTTGCATGCAACATCTTGTCTAGGACCTAGTATTCCAATCATCGTGAGTGGACAATGTACCTTTTGGAGCTGTAGATCTAGCTTACGAGATTTTAAAGAAATACATTCAGATCAATCTATGTGAGAAATTGTTGAAAACACTTGAAGACAACATGAACACCATAAGGAAAGCCAAGACAAATACAATGAAGTTCGGTTCACTACTGGTATGCATATACTTTTACTTTGAGAACTTCTTTCCTTCTATTGGAAATTTGAAATGGAGTGTTGATAAACCAGACATTTATCAAATTAGTGAACACATAAAGAGTCTAGGAGAGAATCTTGACATTGTTATGAAGGATTACTTCTCTAAATTCCAAGCAAGGATTAGTGCAGGAGCACCTAGGCTAACTCCTAGTTTTAAGTTTTGGTTGTGTCTTGTACTAACCCTAGCCAGGTCAAAAAAAAATTCTTAGTCCTTAGGAGGTCTTGCGAGTATGTACCTATATGGATTAGACTAGGATCAATCCACTCTAGTTTGTTTTGATTATGTTAGTGTTTAGTGCTTAGTAAGCCTAAAATTGGGAATTTGGGTCTAAAATCCTATAAGGCTTAGGAAATCTTGGAATTAAGCTTAAAATGCACTCCATGGCTTTTTTACATAATTTATTATAGGTTTGAGATCATTAAACCAAGCTAGAAGCAATATTGAAAAAGTTGTCAAAATGTTGTCATGACAACATTTATAACTTTACAAAGTTGCATGACAACATTGATAAGAAATGATTCCATTCCATGTTTGAGGATGGGTAGTTATTTTAACCACCTAAAAATGTGGGAAAAGAATATTAAACCATGAGGAGGCCAATTTCCCAATGTTACTTGATGTGGAGAAGGAATTCAAATTTCAAGAAGTTGCTCTGTATATTGTTCTTGTGTGCATTATTGCTTATTTTTGATTGCTAGAGTTCTTTAATGGATTGAATCACTCAATATCAAGTTGGATTATTGTATTTAGGATAGTTAGGGTGCATTTTTTTTTGGTTTTAATTTCATTAGTGTTCATTAGTGTAGTTTTGTAAATTCTTTTCTTGGTTAGCTAGTTACTGGTTTTGTCAGGACAAATTTTGATAAAATGGCTCCCCCATAGAACCCAACACTGAATTTCATCATGACCTTGAGGGATATGGTAGGAAAGCCCTTGTATAGTGTAAATATAAATGTAGGAGCTCTGAGAATAATTTTAGCTATTTTTAATAACAAGCCCTAAGTGAGTCCAATGCATCTGGTTAGGTGCTTATCAATGATCTAACTATGTTTGAATGCAGGGATATGATTTGCAGAGTGAAACCAAGCATGATTTGGTGAAAATTGGGGTTATAAAGATACCTCCTAAGAATATTAGGCCTTTCCCAATCCATTTGGGTAAATTTTAAAGCATAAGTCGCTAGACTAGTCTAGAATAGCCGAATTAGACCTAGTTGCCCTTAATCCTAAGAATACATTATACATAGACCTTGGAGCCATAAGACCTAAAAAATATTTCATGTCTTGGAAAAGGGTATCTTAATATCAGATTTTTTTGTGGTTGTTTCAGAAAGTTATGAAAGAAGTGAGAAAAAATAGTCAAATAGGGCTAGAAGGAGTATTAGGCCTAAAATGCAAAATTCACTAAGAGTTTAGAAATAATTTGTAAAATTATTGATACCTTATCCTAATGGGATCAAATGAAGTTAAATAATTTTTATAAGAATGGATTATATCCCCTGTAAACACTATCTAATGAGAGGAGTTAAAAATTCTCTTGGATTCATCCAAGAAAGAGCAAGGAAGTGAAGCAAATGTTGTTGATAGTCACCCGTAGTGAAGCACAATGGTTTTCATCTCTTAGAGCGGTGTTGAAGTGGTCCTAAAATAGCTAATTAAGGACTTGGAAGATCCTATAAGAAAGAGTAGGGTCTTGGGAAAACTAGGAATAGTTAGGGTCCTAGTAAGCTTATGCAAGAACACTAAGGGAGTCTCTATCATATTGGTATCAGGGCCTACAAGATTAGGCTTGTGGTAAATGTTTCAACCAGAAGAATCACTAGGAGAGTCTACAATGGTGACCAATGTATAAATTGCAAAGAAATTGGATGGGAAATAAGAAGAGAATAGATTTATCATAGATAGATTGGCCCAATTAGAGCATAAATTGGATCAAGTGGAAGAGAAGACTGGGGAAGTCAAGGATAAAGTTGAAGGCAAGATTAAAGAGATAGCCATAGATGATGAGGTCCCTAAACCAGACCCTGTCCTCACCAAGGAACTCTTCTTGAAAGCATTGAAAGCCTTAAGTGGAAAGGCATTAGAGGGAATACCAATCTTTAGTGGGAAAATGAAACCATAAGTAGTCCTAGACTGGATTGAAGGACTTGAAAACCATTTTGAGTGTGATGGGATAAAAATAGCCCAAAAGGTAAAAGTGGAAAAAGAAAGACTTAGAGGGTCTACACTCAATTGGTGGAAATTTATCCAAGATGAGATGGAGAAAGAAGGAAAGAAACCCATTTCCACTTGGAAAGCTATGGTAGCTAAAATAAGAGAGACATATGTGCCAGAAGATTATGAAATTTAGTTGTATAAGAAAAGAAAAAGTTTAAGGAAAAAATAACTGGATGTTAACTCCTACACCGAGGAGTTTAAAAGGTTGTGCATGAGGTCAAGAGTTGCAGAAGATGAAAGTGTGAAGGTATCTAGATACCTCAATGGCTTAAGGTGGACTATTCAAGATGAATTGTGTCTTCTGACTCCTACCATAGTTCAAAGGTGCCACAAAATTGTACTTAAGGTGGAAGAAAAGTTAGAAAAGAAATAAGAGTCAAGCAATACTAGAGGCAGAGGAAGAGGAATAGATGGCAGAGGCCAAAGAAGTGGATATGGTGATAGAAGTTAAAAACCAAAGACTCAAGGAGAGACCAAACTTACTGAAAAAAAAAGGGAAGCTCAAATGAAGGATGATTCAATAGAGGAATATGCTCTAATAGTAATTGAAGGGGAAGGAACAATAGCCAAGGAAGAGGTTCCTATTTTTCAACAATGAAGTGATATCATTGAAACCAAATGGGACATCCTGACTATAGGTGTCTAGAGAAAGGCTCTACTTCCCAAGGGAGTGACAAGAGAGTCAATTATGTTCAAGAAGAATCTAGTGGTGGTAACAAACACCCTGAAGTAACCTTAGAGTCAGAAGAGGGACAAAATATGATGATAAGAAGAACACTAGTTAAAGAACCAGTGAGAGAAGAACCAAGCGAGAGAAGATCACTATTTAGAGTGAAATGAAAAATGATGGGTAAAGTGTGTAAAATCATCATTAACTTAGGGTCAACTAAAAATATTGTGTTAGAGGAGGTAGTTAGCAAACTGAAAATTAAGAGGATTCCACATAGCAATCCATACAAGGTTACTTGGTTAAACAAAGGAAAACATGTCCTTGTGAATGAACAAGAATGGGTGGACTTCTCTATTGGAAGATAGAAAGATAAGGTACTATGTGAAGTCCTACCTATGGATGCATGTCACATGTTACTAGGAAGGCCATGGAAATTTGATAGACAAGCCATGCATGATGGAGCCAAGAATGTATATTCTTTCAAGAAAGATGGTGTGACTTTCAAAATCCATTCACTTCTTGAAGAAGGAAAAGTGAAGCCCACAGGCCCTATTCTTCTCTGGGTAAGTGAAAAAGAGTTCCTAGAAGCTCTAAAAGAAGGAGAGGGAGTAGGATATACTTTGGTTTCGAAGCCAAAGGAAGAAGATGCAGATAAGATAGTGATTCCTATGGAAGTCCAAGTATTGCTAAAGGAGTACAAAGACATTGTAAGTGATGGGCAATCAGATACCCTACCTCCTAAGAGAGCTATTAGCCACTAAATAGAATTCATTACCAGAGCCACCCTACCTAATAAAGATGCTTATAACATGACCCCTAAACAAAATGAGGAAATTTAAAAACAAATCCAAGAACTCCTAAACCAAGGCCTCATTAGGAAAATTATAAGCCCATGTGCTATTCCCATTGTATTAGAACCCAAAAAGGGGGGAACTTGGAGGTTATGCACCGATTCTAGAGCTATCAATAGAATCACCATTAGGTATAGATTCCCTATCCCAAGGATAAAAGACCTATGGAATGTTTAGGAGGGGAAAAGTACTTTACTAAGATTGACCTAAAGAGTGGTTATCATCAAATTAGGCCAAGGAGGGAGATGAATGGAAGACTACCTTCAAAACCAAAGAAGGTTTGTATGAGTGTCTTGTAATGCTATTTGGGCTATCAAATTCCCCATCCAGATTCATGAGGCTTATGAATGAAGTTCTAAAAGAATAAATTGGTAAGTTCTCTTTAGTATATTTGGATAATAGCCTAATCTTTAGTAATACTAAAGAAGAAAATTTGAGGCTTTTGCAAATTATGTTTAAGAGATTGCATGAAGAAAAGATAATAATAAATCTGGATAAGTGTGAGTTCTTAAAGAAGGATCTAGTGTATCTTGGTTTTGTGTTTTCTGAAGGGAATATTAAGATGGATCCAAGCAAGGTAGAAGCCATCATCAACTGGCCTACCCCCAAAAATGCAACAGAGGTGAGAAGCATTCATGGCTTAGCTCAATAGTATAGGAAATTCATCAAGAAGTTTATTGCTATTTGTGCTCCTATGTTAGATACCATAAAAGGAGGGATGAGAATAAAGTTTGTGTGGAATGAAAAAGATAACCAAGGATTTGAACTGTTGAAGAAAAATATAGACACTCAACCTATCTTAACACTCCCAAGTTTTGAGAGACTCTTCATAGTTGAGTGTGATGCTAGAAATGTTTCTATAGGGGTTGTCTTGAGCCAAGAAGGAATTTTAGTGGCTTTTCATAGTGAAAATCTCAGTGATGTAAAGAGGAATTACTCTTCCTATGAATTAGAGATGTATGTTCTAGTCTGAGAACTAAGGAAATGGAGGCACTATTTACTTCCAAAAGAATTTGTGGTGTATTCAGACAACCAAGCACTTAGTTTTTTGAATTCCCAAGACAAGCTTAGTGACAAACACATGAAATGGGTGGAGTACTTTCAGGTTGACACCTTCAACATCAAGCATAAGAAGAGACTGCAAAAAAAATTAGCTGATGCACTTAGTAGAATACTTATGAGAGTACAAGAAGTACAATTGCAGAGCATAGGCATTGAGAGTTTTAAAGACTTGTATGCAGAGGATGAAGAATTTGCAGAGATATATATGGTAAGGAACATAAGAATTATTTCCATGGTGATTTTTCTGACTAAACAATGTAGAGTGACTTTTTGTTTAAGGGTAGTTAGATATGTGTCCCTAGGGGATTAATACGGGAAAATTTGATTCAAGAAAAGAATAATGGGGCGCTTAGTGGTCACTTTGGAGTCAATAAGACTCAAGAGTTAGTGCAAAGGTTTTATTTTTGGCCAAGAATGAATCTGGATATCAGAAAGTATGGGGTGTGTTGTTTAGTGTGTCAGAAAGCCAAGCACACATCCTCCAATATAGGCCTTTATCAACCTATCCCCATTCCATGTAGACCTTGGGAATGCTTGAGTATTGACTTTGTGGTAGGGTTACCAAGGAAAAGACAAGGATTTGATAATATATATGTCATAGTGGATAGATTTAGAAAAATGGCACATTTTGTACCTTGCAAGACTATTCATGATGCTTGTCACATTGCACATCTTTTCTTCAAGGAGGTGGTGAGAATACATGGGCTACCCTTAAGCATAGTTTCAGACAGAGACTCCAAATTTATGAGTCACTTTTGGAAGAAACTATGGAAAAAATTGGGAACCAATTTGTCCTTTGGGTTTGCATATAACCCTCTACAGATTATCAAATTGAGGTTGTAAATAGGAGTCTAAGGAACCTATTGAGGTATCTCACTAAGGAATATGGTCAAGCTTGTGACCAACTTTTGGGGCATGCGAAATATGCTTACAATGGTACAATGAACAAGACAATTGGAAGGAGTCCATTTGAATTTGTTTATGGGTTACATCCTAGAGGGATATTTGAACTCAAAGAGTTAAAGGATGGAGACAAAGGGAGTGGATATGCAGAAGACTTTTCACACTCCATGAAAGAAGTAGGTGAATTAGTGAAAAAGACATTGACAGAGAACACTGCAAAGATAAAGAAGAAGTTGGATGGAATAAAGATAGATGTACAATTCCAGATGGGGGTTTTTGTAATGGTTTATTTGAACAAGTCAAGGTTACAGAAGGGAGTGCCAAAAAAACTATAGATGAGGAGATTAGGACCTTGCACTATTCTGGCCAAATACGGAAATAATTCTTACAAACTTGAACTTCCAAAGATATTGGGTTGTCTCTAGTATTCAATGTTGCAGATCTATTCCTTTACAAGGAATATACTCCTGATCCTAATCGGAGTCTTACTGAAGTAATCCAAGAAGTGGAGGACCTACAATTAATCCCTACACCATCCAAGAAAGTAGAAAAGGTACTCAATTCAAGGGTTTACAAATAGACTAGAAAAAATACTTACAAAGAGCATCTAGTGAAGTGGCATGGACAAGGAGATGCAATGACTACTTGAATCAAAGAAATGGAGTTCAAGAAGTTGGGAATAGACTCCAACTTTCTCAATCCAAGGGTGGATTAAAATATTTTTTTTGGGGGAGAATGGTGCAGGAGAACCTAGGCTAACTCCTAGTTTTAAGTTTTAGTTGTGGCTTGTACTAACCCTAGCCAGGTTAGAAGTGTTTTCTTAGGCCTTAGGAGGTCTTGTGAGTATGTACCTAGATGGATTAGATAAGGATCAATCCACTCTAGTTTGTTTTGGTTATGTTAGTGTTTAGTGCTTAGTATGCCTAAAATTGGGAATTTGGGTCTAAAATTCTATAAGGCTTAGGAAATCTTGGATTTAAGCCTAAAATGGGCTCCATGGTGTTTTTACATAATTTATTATAGGGTTGAGGTCATAAAACCAAGCTAGAAGCAATATTGAAAAAATTGTCAAAATGTTGAGATGACAACATTGAAAAGAAATGATTCCATTCAATGTTTGAGGATGGGTAGTTATTATAACCACCTAAAAATGTGGGAAAATCATATTAAACCATCAAGAGGCCCATTTCCCGATGTTAGGAGATGTGGAGAAGGAATTCAAATTTCAAGAAGTTGCTCTGTATATTGTTCTTGTATGCACTGTTGCTTATTTTCGATTGCTACAGTTATTTAATGGAGAATCACTCAATATTGAGTTGAATTATTGTAGTTAGGATAGTTAGAGTGCATTTTTTTTTGGTTTTAAGTTTCTTAGTGTTATTCTTAGTTAGGTAGTTACTGATTTTATCATGAGAGTTTTTGGTAAAATGGCTCCCCCATAGAACCCAACCGTGCATTTAATCACAACCTTGAGGGATATGGTAGGGGAGCCCTTCAATAGTGTAAATATCAATGGGGGAGCTCTGAGCATAATTTTATCTATTTTTAATGACAAGCCCTAGGCGGGTCCAGTGCATCCTACTAGATGATTGTCAGTGATCTAACTATGTTTGAATGTAGGGATATGATTTTCAAAGTGAAACCAAGCATGGTTTAGTGAAAATTGGGGTTATACAGATACCTCCTAAGAATTTCAATCCTCTCCCAATCCATTTGGGTACATTTTCAAGCAGAAGTCACAAGACTGGTCCAAAATAGCCCAATTAGCCGTAGTTGCCCTTAATTCTAGGAATCCACTGTACGGAGACCTTGGAGCCATAAGACCTACAAAATATTTCATGTCTTGTAAAATGGTGTCTAAAATTTAGAATTTTTTTTGGGGTTGTTTTGAAAAGTTTTGAAAGAAGTGAGAAAAACTAGTCAAATAGGTCTAGGAGTATTAGGCCTAAAAGACAAAATTCAGTAAGAGTTTAGAAATTATTTGTAAAACTCTTGATACCCTATCCTAATAGGATCAAATGAAGTTCAAGAGGTTGTCTAAGAATGGATTATATCCCCTGTAAACACTTTCTAAGGAGAGGAGTTAACAATGCACTTGGAGTCATCCAAGAAAGAGCAAGGAAGTGAAGCAAAACTTGTTGATAGTCACCCCTAGTGAAGCACAATGGTTTTCATCTCTTAGAGAGGTGTTGAAGTGATCCTAAAATATCTAAGTAAGGACTTGGAAGATCCTATAAGAAATATTAGGGTCTTGGGAAAACTAGGAACAATTAGGGTCCTAGTAAGCTTGTGCAAGCACACTAAGGGAGTCTCTATCAAGGATGCATCCAAAATTTGGAGTTCCACCTCAATTATTTGAGAAATATCATGATTCTATTTGTTTGAAGTAGACACCGACTCATTTTTTATATATGTATTCAAGCCTAGGAGCATAAGTGTAGATCCTATGGGGTATGAGATGGATATAGTCATTGCATCTCAACAAATCAAAACTCTCTTAGCTAAGTCCACTGATAAAAGAGCCAGGGGGTATGGAATATATGTAGAAGTTAAGGCTAAGATTAAGAAAGGTATCTTAGTGCCTAAAATGAAAAGAAAATATAAGAAGATAAGGGCTAACCTGACTAAGGATTTGGGAATTGATAATGAAGAATATGATGCAGAAACCTCTACAGTAGAAGGAAGGAAACTGCAAGTATTGAAGCCTTCACCGAGCCCCAAATCTACTAGATCATCAACAAGGTCTACAATGTAATCGGAAGAAAATAAGAAATTTTTTGAACCAAAAGTGAAGATATCTGTAAGAGGCAAGAAAGAAAACACTAGACCAAGGAGAAAATTCAAGCTACCACCAGACACTGACTCAGAGACTAAAGATTTAAGAAAACCCAATGTTGTGAAGAACAAGCCTAGTCCACCACTAGTAAGTCTAGATGAGATTTTAGACACAATGAAGAAGCATGGAACATTCAAAGGAATAAAAAAAGAAAAGTACAATACTCAAAGCAATGAGAATAAGGTAAAAATTGAAGATGCAATTGTTTACTCTTTACACAAATTCAGATACACACCACTTGGAGTTATCATGTTTTTGCCTATTGAGTTATACACCAAAAAAGATGCAAGATGGAAATATGCTATGAATGCTGAAAAAAAATGAGAGAGAGATCTCTTGTGCTAACTATAACTAATCTATCTATTTAATAAACTTAAGAGACCTTGAAACAAAACTCTAAATGATTCCTTGTTAAGGAAATATCTTTAAGGATTATGAAAGGAGACTTGGAGTGATTACAGTTGGAAACTGATGCAAAATGGAGAGAGATATTCAACATCAAAGAGCTTGAATCTCAAGCTTAACAAGAAAAGGAGAACATAATTGATAAAGTTGTAAAATATGATCAAGGTAATAATAATCCTATTGATCTGATAATTGACACTAATGAAATTGGTAGTGAGGATATTACTAACAAAGATCTTGGAGATGATACATCACAAGAAGATATTGTTATGGAAACTGAGGACATCAATACAAAACAAATGAACATAAATGATAAATCTACTACTCTACAACTCGTATCAAAACAAGTACTAGATTATCACACAACTCAAGGTGATAATGATCCAGTTGCTATGGATACAAATGATGTAGCATCCGACCAACAAAAGGAAACAAGGAAGGAAAAGGAAATAGAGAAAGAAAAGGAAAAGGAAGTTGAGAAAGACAAGAACACTGAGAAGATTACAACTACCGAGAAAGAAGAAACAATGAGAACCAAATTGGTTCCCCCAATCGAGTCCATTGCATAGCACCAAGAGCCCAACAAAGATGAACGAACGGAACAAAATAAATAGAAGGAACCCGAAAAGCATATAAATGAGCAGAAACATGACACATTAGGAGAAAATAAAGTAGAAGGGAAACATGAAGCTAAGGAAGAAATAAAACAAGAAGAGAAAAGAGCTAGAACATGTACAATAGAGATAACATTTGATGCACTAAAGGCATCACATTCACCAAAGAAGATAGAAAAGAAGAAGAAATTAAAGAAGAGGAAACGTGTAGATTTGAGTCAATCGATCATTCTACCAAATATTGACCTATCTACTATGGACTATGATGAAATAAATGAGTATGTTGAACTATGGAAACTTAAGGCATTGCAAAACAAATTACTTCAGAAGAGGAAGAAGGCTTATGTATTGGAAAGAGTCAAGGATGTCTTACAGGACATTATCCCATATGCCACCATTGATGAAACAAAAGATATCATTTGCCAGGTAGAAGGACTACTAGAGAAAGTATGAAATCCAAATCAAGACACTAGTGACTACATGACAAAGGTTCATTTGAGGAAAATGGAACTAAAAATGTTTGAATCCATTCTAGACAACATTGCAGTTGACAAGGTCTCAATTTTTGAGGCATCTACCGAGATTGAGACTAAGTTGTCTTATATACTTTCAATATTTTAGAAAGTTTGTTCTATTTCATACTTTATCAAGGGTATCAAGAAGAAAGATGAGTCTATTGAGACCGAGATGACTGAGGAGCTGAAATTTTTTTCTACCGAGCTTGGTTCTTTACAAGTCTATTACTCGAGGTTGGAACACTTGATGGGGATTCAACAAGAACTACCATAAGAAGATAATATAAGAAGGACAAAACTTCTAGAGCTGAAAGTACTTTTTATTACCCACATAGAATCCATGCAAAGGCATTTGAAGAAGGCCAAATAATTGGTCAATACCCTTGATGGTAGTTCACTTGACACCATCATTGGATTGGGATCTGATGTTGCTACTCAACTTGCTATACTTCAAACACTCAAAGATGCATGGGAGTCATCCCTAGATGATGTATAGAACAAGTACACTCACTTTTTTGATAAGGTATCATATATACCACCAAGCCCTAAGTAATTTTGAATTTGGCATATTTGTCAAAAAAGGGGGATACTATAGTATGTACTAATACAGAAAATAATGGGATAATATAGTATAAAGGGAGATATAATGGTAAGGAAGATATAAGAATGAGTATAGGGGGAGTTACAATTTTTTTTGATGACTTTGAAGTTTTTGTCAAAATGCCAACTAATGCCAAAGGGGGAGATTGATACTCCTATGAGCTAGTTTGTTTTTATTAGTTCTGTCAAAGTCATAATAATAAACAAAGACAATCAGTAAAGAGGAAGAATATACTAAGGTAGACAGTTGGTGAAGCAGAGTATCGATGGCACCAAGACACAGAGCAGAGTTAGTTATCGAGACACAGAGAAAAGTTAGTCATCGAGAAGAGTTAGTCACTGAGACATAGAGTAGAGTTAGTCATTGAGTAGAGTTAGTTACCGAGAAAATGATTATGTCATCGAGAAAGATCAAAGCACATTATCAAACACACCAGAGCCGACATAACAATTCAAATATGAATACAGTGAACCTGGATGCTGAGTAGGAAAATTTTTACAGTATTGAAGACATAAGTTAGGTTGAACATTGGGATTGCACCAATATGATTGCAAATGATCATGAGGCAATTAAGCCAATGATATTCAAGAACAATAAATGTGTTGGGAATGAAAACAACCTTGCACCGCCTCATCTCCACTGCAGAAGGAGAAGGATCTAATTAGGTTAACCATGTTAAGATTATATAAATGAACAAAACATAAAGATGACGGAGGAATGCTGAACAATATACAAAGAAGAGGGAAAATATTACAGAGAGAGTAGTTACAATGACCAAGCTAAAGATAGAATGAAGAAGATATAGGGTGCAGAATAGATAAGTTACCGAGTGTAGAAATATTTAATGCACTTGCTGAGCATAATGAGTCTGAACAACATTATGGTTGATACATACTTGCAGATATTTTTGTAATAAGTTTTTGTAATAGTTAGGAGATTAGAAATCTCATTCACTAGGTAGGCCCTAATAGGTCTTATTTTTTAAATCCTCCAACAGGGTACATCTCTTAGATGAGAGATTGTAAAATCCTTTAACCAGGTAGACTGGATAAGTCTTTTGTACTCTTGAACAAGTATAATACTCCTAACAAGGTAAGCTACTAGAAGTAGCTAACCTTCTATCTGTAATTGAGAAACCTTTATTCTACAGAAGTGAGGGATTGTGGGTGCCATCCCCACCGCAATGTTTCCCCTCACCAAGGATTTTTGCATGACCAAAAATCATGGTGTTATGTGTCATGGTTTTCTAATTTATGTTATATAATTTTCAATGTTTGTATGAATGATATTCAGTTCAGTGAAAAGGAATGAATAGTAGTTAAAAGTTTTAAAGTCTGATTCACCCCTCCCCTCTTAGCACTTACCTTTCCATAATATTAATCCAACACTTTAGGGTTTCATTTATGTTTTGTGAAGGTAGGAATTCAAGAGATAATTGGGAGGTAGGAGCTTGTCCATTGCTAGACAACCCTATGGTGAGGGAAGCTGCATTGCTCACTGAATCTAACTAGTTTTGTAGCTAACAATTGCTAGCATTCTTTTTAGGCTTAGATTGGGATTATTATCTTCCTTGGAGAAGATATATTGAATATACATAGAATTTCCCTTTTTAAACTATCATGGCATTTGAATGTATTCAAAAATATGAACATAAATGAAAAAATTCAGGACATACACTATCATTCAATTATCTCAAAATATCTCTATTCAATTAAAATGCCTTTAAAATTAAAAGTCAGTGGTTTTTTCTCTTTCTTCTACATTTTTTGATAATCTGAAACTTTCATAATTAAATCCCATTTTTTGGAAAAAAAAATCTTTTGGTTTTCCATTTTATACTTGACATCAATTTTGCTACATGGTTAGTCTAGTATAGTTGGAATTGGATTCTCCATTGTCAAAATTTCAAGTTCTTGAGCATCTCCTTTGACTTTCAGGTCATCTACTTTAAGCTATGAGATATTTTATCTAGAGGAATGATAAGGAAAGTGTTTGCTAAGCCATCACGACTCCTCTTTTCTTGATAGCTAATAGGAAAGTTCTAGTCGTGCTTTAAAATTATTGCTACCATCCAATTTTACTACTATTCTTGTTGGACATGTTCAAACGGTACCTATTGTAAATTTTTCTAATTATTTTTTCTAATTCAGAAGACATGAAGGGTTTCATAAATTTTCATGGGACTGAGTGGTATTCTTTTCCATGAGATTGATTGCATTATTAAGAAATTTCATCTAGCGAGAGAAATATTTTTTGCATAGGTGAGAAAGATAGATAGCATTGGGTTTAAAGATGCGATCCTTAAAGATGAATTCTCAAAGAGACCATGTTAGCATTCCTTCAATGAAATCAACAACATTATTAAGGATATCATACTTCAAAGGTTAGGTATTTTAAGATTGAAAGGACTTGTCTAGGAAAAAAAATCTCTCTAAATGATTAGTCAAAAGTTCACCTAGAAACAACTTCTTAGACATTGTGTCTTCCAAGAAACTCCCAATGGTAAAATAGCCTAATATGATCTTTAGTTTCATTCCCTCTTAAATGCTCTAGTGCCTATTAAGATTATTGAATCTTTTGTTGCTAAAAGTATTTGGAATCACTTGGGTTAACTTCTAATTGCGATAGATTTCAATCTACCATATAGCTTTGCAGTCAATATTGATTCCTTCTAGTGGGATCACATTCAAAATTTCATTTGGTTCCCCTTGCTAAGTTACATTGGACTAAAATTTCCAAACTTTTCAGAAGAGGAAAAAGAGCTATCTCAAGCATCTATGATAAAAAGACAAGGAACAGACTCTCATGGCTGAAATTGAAAACTAAAGTCAACTTCAACCACACACATTTTGTGTAATAACTAAAAAAATTAAATTATAAACATAATAAAATATTTTAATGGGCATAACTGTTATATTTTGAAATGATTTAGGTAAAACTATTTAAGAATTAAAAGCTTGAAGTTTAAAAACACTATAATTTCTAGCCTTTAATCTGCACTAACAAATTACTTTTACAATAGTCATTTAAACTTCCACATTCATTTGAAAAGTTCAAATAACCCCACTTAGATTTTGGTAGGAACTACGTTTCTCTGCAACCTTGTCTATATATGTCATTTAAAAAAAAATTACCATTTTTTAGTCTTAGGTTGGGCCTCACACTTTGTTAAGGATGAACATTTAAGCATTTCATTATGTTCATAAATTTTATTAAAAATTATTGCAATACTTTTATTAGCATGACGTGTGTTGAGTGGTTGACCATCTTAATATAGAATAAGATTTAAATAAGGTTTTTCATTATTATGTATGGACTTCTGGGTTTGATTGGGTATGTATTTTTAGCATCAATGTTTCAGAGTATACTCCGTGACTCATCATAAGGATCACCAATTGTGATCTGTATATGCTAAAAATACATAACAATTAAAACCAAAAGTCCATGCATAATATTCAAATGGATTGTGAAAATATGATTAATTTGATGGTTGTTCATTTCCAAAAAAACCCGATTACTATTATCCACCATTTTATATATTTGATTTTTAATTTTAAGAAGATTGCATTTAAAGAAAATTAAAAAGATTTTCAATTTTAAGTAGAATGCATTTATTGGGATTTTAGGTATAAGCTACTTTTTGACACACTATCCATCTTTTAGGTTGCAATTGAGTCTATGAGGTAGAAGAAAGTTAGGAAATGATTTCATTTCACTTGAAATGGAACAAGGAAGAACATTCAAATATTGATATTTTGAATCTATTTGTTTGATAGAATTTTATAGTTGGTGTGAATTTCAAGATATTTTGGCATAAATCTAACTACACCATTATGCTTAACAACATAGAAAATCCTAAAATTAACTATAAATTTATATATTTAGTCATGGTTCAAAGATATTTAATTTTTTTGGTTCAATGTTATTCGTCCAATTATGTATATATTTGTCTGGTTATATAGGTTATATCTTGATATTTTTTTCTCTCCATAGTTGTACACCCGTAAGTGGCACATCCCTAAATGCACACCTCCATAAATTTGTGCCTCCACTATATCTTCTGCCTCTGTTTATTGCCACCATACATTTTACCTTCCTTAAGTATTCCCTATTCCTACACTTGCAACCCACAATGTTTATATACACTAATAGAATATTCATTGACACCTTGATCATTATTTTTTGTAAATTAGACCATGTGAGAGTTTTTCGCATCAAAATTTTGGATCATACTCCATGTCCATTATTAGGATGATAACGAGCTACAAGAAAAAAATGGTTAGTTGTATACCCTAATAGAATAAAAAAGGGAGGGAGGAGGTGGAAAGTTTGTCATGGATCAAGGCAAATATGATGGTTTTATAAAGAACTTTTTTTTGAAAATAAGATATATTAAGAAGTTGTAAATGTGAAAAAAGTAAAGAATTCAAAATATAATAAGAATATAGATAAAGATATTTGTATTTGAATAAGACACAAATTCCCATGAAGGTGTTAGTGATTTTTCTTACTACCCTTAATCCTTAATGAAATTCACAAGACTTGGACTAAAAACTTTCAGAACTTAAACAATAGATCCAACCCAAGACAAGAAAATGTAATGATAACAAGGCATGGAGCCTTCTTCACTTTGAGATCCACCTCTCTCAGGAGGGATCTCCCTTTCTATTAATCTGTATATATGACAAGAAACCTTTTCCAATAAATACAAACTTCTACTGGTGGAAATTTTCAGATTGATGTTATGATCTTTTGTAACCTACTGTTCATACACAATATCCCATTATGGCTCCATAAAATACCGTGAATGAAAATGTACTCGCCCTACTTTAAAAATAGAAAATGAAATGATTTTGATTTTAAAATATTTATATTTCAAAAATGTATCCCTTCACATCCTAGAATGGTACCTATCTCATAAGGCTATAGAGTCAGAAAGCTATAATATGTACTCAAACTTTTGAATATTTTTCACAATAACTTAGGACTTAATGAATTCATAATGTCTTGAATTTATATAGATAAACATCATAAATGAATTATCATCACATTCATACTATATATCAACATTCACTATTATCATTTTAATAAATTTTAATTCTTTCCTTGAAAGAATACAAAAAATGATAAACACAATCCATGATATGTTGGAAGTCTAATATAGGAAAACATTGACTGAAAGGGGGGAGGGGGGGTGAATCAGATCTATAAAAATTCTACAAATTCTAAACAAAATGGTTCAACCTTGTATTCATAAACATAAGCTAAAATGTTGTAAATATTTAACATCTAATCATGAACACATAACACAAAGATTTTGGTGACCCAGAAACCCTTGAAGGTAAAACTGGGGTGGGGATGACACCCACAAATATTCACTACTACAGTAATAAAGTGTTACTGTTAGGGCTAAAAAAATTTGATCACTTCTGATAGTCTACCCTATGAGGGGTCTACCTTGTTAGGATCTTTTAGACTTATACAATCTACCTTGTTAAAGGATTTAAACTTACAACAAAGTAAGCACTCAATTAAGAGTTTTACAAAGGCTTGTTAGGACCACTCTGTCAAGAGATTTACCCTGATTCACTTGCTAGAATATACCTGTATTTGATCCTTCGGTCTGCACTACAAATGGTGATAAGGAATCTCCACTTTTCAACTCTTAACTGATCTCTCAATCTGATTTATCT
Organism: Thuja plicata; assembly: GCA_018584345.1. Taxonomy (NCBI): domain Eukaryota; kingdom Viridiplantae; phylum Streptophyta; class Pinopsida; order Cupressales; family Cupressaceae; genus Thuja; species Thuja plicata. Next base: position 1,358,310 of record MU223494.1, read on the forward strand.
TTGTTCTACTCCACTACTTTGTTCGAGTACTCTGTCTGGTCAATACTTTAGATATGCAAACTATGCATATAATTTTGATCTATGCTCTTCACATCCACATCCAAACATACACTTACACACACATAAATTAGGGTTTTAAGTATACCATATATAGATCATCTAGATCAAGATCAATGATCATGATCCATCATATTTTTCCGCTTAGGAATCCCTAATTTTGATTTGTTACATGGCTTGCATAGGGATTCATGATCATAATAATAACTCATAATTAATGCATTAAATCTCTGTGCATGACCATTAAATTCTCCATAGAAGTCATCCAAAATGGTTTCCCTTGGTGTTTGTGCTATTCCAAACACATATACAAAATTTTTTTTACTCAGCATAACCAAACACCGGTGTTCGGTCAATACTGTCTTGCTCGACATAAATATATGTTTTCACTCAACACTAACTCTTTTATGAAACTTGGAAATCATTCTGCTTGACATCCATTAAGTACTTAGTGATCTCTGACTCGCTCGGTAGTAACTACTAATCAGTTTCCTCCTTAGTGGGATGACTTAGTTGCATTGGTGACCGACTAACCTACCTTGATTATGACTAAGTGTGGGACACTAATAGACAACAAAACTTGGAGATTAACATTCTCCCCCTTTTTCATTAGTGGAAATTTTTTTTTGTCATGACTCTTCAATCCTTTACCAAAAAAATATAGTACTCAAATAAACTTAGAACTCAGAACTCCCCCTAGGATTCTAACGCGCTCTTTCTTCATAAAGACTTCACTACCTATACAACATATGTACATACATACTTACATTTTCCCCTAGTGAATCTTATGATATTTCCCCCTTGTTTTTGTCATGCTTGTTACTTTTCTCTACTGGGGTTGTTGGGTTCAAACCATACTTATCCAATAATGGTTTATGGATCTGTAATATCATTGCTAATATATTATTCCAAATTGTCCTTACATATTCTAAAACTTGAAATTTGATTTCTAGCTTAGTAGATAGATCAATCATAATCTCTGCAATATTAAGAGGTGGATCTTTCTATGCTAAATCCTTTTCCTCTTTCACCTCTTTCTGCATAACCTCCAAATGAGGTATCAAAATTGTGTGAATTGAAATCATTTTTTCCCTTATTCTTCCATCATTAGCCATAACCTCGACTAGTCTCTCTTGGGCATGTGTCAACCTACTAAAATGAAAAGAGCGTGAACTTGCATCCATGCTTAATGACTCACCTGTTGACTTTAAATCTATTTGTAGCTTTTGAATAAGTTGTTGATTCTCTTTTGTAAAGAATTCAGTATCAAATAGCTGTTTGTACAAAGAGAAAATTCTCTATTACTTCTTCTAAGTTTCTTACCAGATCAAAAAGTGCAACCTGCTTCTTGGTAAGCTTTGTTGCAACTTTCTCAATTACCTTGGTCTCTAATTTTCTCTTAGATCATTGCAAGAGTTTCTCATTTGCATCTATGTCATCAGTGTTTACCTTCTGAACAATATGAACAAGTTGTTCCAAGATAGGTGCCTTCTCATTTAGGTCTTGAAATTCAAATGCATCAACACATATTTATTTTATTTGATACAGTACCTACTTCTATTGATGTTCTCATTTCAATTCTTCTTGATTCCTCTTCCTATTCAATATGTCCTGCAACATTAGCATATAATCATAAGATAAAATATCAGTATCCCATTTTAGAATCACTATAAATTTGTCAATTGTAACTTCAGAGCTCTTATCCTTCTTCTTCTTATGTGATTTCTTCTTCATTGGCTCTGGTGAGCTGCTACTCGATTTGTGTTCAGCATTCAAAATACTAGTATCACCACTGATTGATACTATCTCCTTCTGAGTGTTAAGTATCTTCTTGCCAGATGTATCAGTACTCTTAACTTTAGTGAATACCAGAGGAGTAACATTATTTAACTGTACCAATGCTTGAACAAACTCTTCCTCCTTAGGTTCCCGTTTCTCCTCAGTTTCAAGAGTCTCAGTCACCTCTATGACTTATTCAAGTGATTTGGAGATATCTAATACAGACTTATCTGCTTGTTCATATTTTCTTGTATCTCCCTCTACATTTTCTTCAAGGTTGGCCTCGTTAGGTGAATCTAGAATTATGAGTGCCTCATTACCCTATTTCTCGACATTCAAACCTTGTGTTTCTTCATCAAATGTTAAGTCCTCAATTTTTTCTTCCTTAACCTTATATTTCTCCTCATCTTCAACATCTTCCTTCAACTCATCCTCAAAAATGTTAATCATTTCATCTTCAATATCATCATGTGTCTTATCCTTAGTATTATTTGGCTAATCAATTTCTTCTTTGTTGTCAAGCTCAACTTGTTTAGATGTGCCTTCATCTTTATTCTTGTCAACTACTAATACAAAGATAATATTCCATATCCTTTGAGTTTGTTGTACAACACCTTCTACATCATTCTTTATTATGGAATAGGATCTCAATTTAGGAATGAATCTATTCCTATATTGATCCATAAATTAAGCTTTCTACTTCTTAGTTAACTTAGACATAATTTGAGCTAATTCTCCTTCTTTGATTTGCCTTTCTCTCAAAATGGCATGCTACCATCTCTCATCAATTTTTTTTTCTAGTTCATTAGGGACTAGGTTCCCTATCTCCAAAGGTGTCATCTTATATGATATTAACATGTCCAACATAGCTTCTTCTATCTTATCCTTATCAATTTTGCCTAATTTCTCAAACTTAATAAACTTACAACTTGACAAACCTACTGAATTCCAGATGTTGTGAAAAATTTCATCAACATTAGAAGGATGTCTGTGTTTTGCAACTTTGAACTTGCTGATGTCCTTAATTTCTGTCAGTTCTTCATCTTCTTCATCTTTACCCATAACATATTTTCTCCTTGGCTTTCTTTTTAGGTGACTCAACTCACATTCAGTTTGAAATTTTTTTCTTTTCCCTGAGCTAACCCCTTCAACATTCTTTGCCAAATTCTTCTTTGGTGGCTCGACAAATATAGTAACAGTTGATGCCCCAATTTTTGGTCGAGATGGGATAGCAGGAGTAGATTTCTGCTATGAGCTCCTCTTCTTGGTTGGCTCGGCAACCATCACTTTCTTTCCCTTTTTATCCACTTCCACATCATCATCACTTTCCTTAGTGTCACTAGATTGGTCCTCTCCTTGATCTATTGTGATATTTACTGGTGCATCTTCTTCTTCTTCTCCTAGCATATTCTCAATATTCTTCATAATTTTCTTTCTCTTCCTCTGCATTGTTTCAACCTTCAAATTTTAAGTTATCTTTGATTTAGCTTCATCATAGTTTGCAAATCTCTTGGCCTTTCTATCAATTTCCTCTGCAAGTAGAGTTGTGATAGCCTCATATATGTTTACTTCATAGGGTAATGGCCTTAGCCATGCTACCCTTAGTACTAAAGCTTTCACATAGTTGTTATCAGTATCAAATAGAAATAAAACATCATTATAATGTTTCTCCGCTAGTGATACTGGGATTCTGCTCCTTAGTCTCATCTTTTTCTTGAACTCCACAAAATAATTACCCACTACAGTATCAAAATTCTCTCCTAATTGCTGAATGAACTCGGTAATCTGAACTATTATTGGCCAGTCTTGACTCCATACAACATCTCCAATAGTAGAAAAAGTGTTATGTACATAGAAAAATATACAAACAAGTAAGGGACCAAACTTACATATAGAGTTCTTTGCCTTCCTAATTTCTGATAGGCTCTCAGAGATTTGAGTCATTTGTAACTCAGAAAGATCATAAGTATGATCCTTCTCCACTATTTTCCATGCTTGATCAACTACTACACATGGGAAACTGTCCAATCTGTTGGATTGATAAAATTTTTGTGCAATGACTGACTCTGAAATAAATTTTTGGATCGGTGATCGTAGAAATTGTCATTCCTCATTTGTTCCACTCAGCCAAAGTAAACTTTTCAATATCCTAATTTTTTTGATAGTGCATAGTATGCTTCCCTTGCATAATGGGATAACCAGTAGCTTGGTGAATAATGTCTTTGATTATCTTTATTGACCCATTTTCTAACCATAGACACATATCATGTGTTCTTCTCAACACAATCATGATCCATTCAACCTTAAATTTACACGGGAAGGATAGGGCATGAAGTAACCCTTTCTCGACAATATGCTGATGACCAGCCTTTAAAAATCCATTTACACATAGTTTACCATAAGCTTCCCTCAATTAAAAGTCTCCAACTTCTCAAAATTTGCACATATAACATGCTCTCACATCATGGATCATGAGTACCTTAGGTAGAATCGATGACAGGGCTCCCGAAAGATCTCCCTTCATCACAGTTTTAGGAATGGCTTAGAAATTCGGTGGTGCACACACCACTCCTAACCAAATGAACATTTACCATTGTCATATCTTGTATTTTCACACCATTGGATTAACTGGATTCCATTTATGTAATTTAGTGTTCATGAAACAAACTTTGTGTAACTCGGAAACAACAGGTCTTCAACCTTCTCAATACTTGCTGACGATGCACATGTGGAAACTCTTCAAACTCTTCTCAAATTGCTCTCAAATCTCCTTTAGAATTCTCTACAAACTCTAATCGCTATGTGGAATGAAGGATGAATGCCTAAAGTGATTATATACCCTCAAACAGTCAGATTAGGTCTTCAAAAAATGCTTCATGCAGTGGTAGGTGGATAATAGCCATCCTCGACCCTTGATAAAATTTATCAGTTATCACACACCACTTGGTCAAAATAGTGAATCAGTCACTACTGACACTCAGTCGACATATCAACTTGATTGGTATGGAAGCTCGACACATGCTGATACTCATGCTCGACATCAAATGTTCATTAAATTTTTTTTCTTGGTTCATGTCTCAGATCTATTCTAATGCATCTTAACTTATGCATATATGGACTTTAATACATCTTATGTTAGGAACAGGTGTAAAGTATGGCATTTTAGAAAATAGTTCCATACATACCTTTCTACTTAATTGGAAGTAGTGTGATCACCTGATCCACTAGATTGGGTGATCTCAACTTCAATGGATCCACTACTACTTGCATCTTCTTTCATTCTCCATGTCAGATTCATCTCATTCCTTATCTGCTCAAAATTAGGTATCGGGGCTCTAGTCTTGTAATCTCTCTTGGTATGACTGATCTTGTGACAACTATACAAGACCATACTTGCATTCATCTAACTTTTTGATTTACCTCTAAAGTGTGTACTTATACAATTCTCTGCAACATGACCATATTCATTACAATAATGACAATTGTGCCTTGTATTATAATCCCAATTAAATGTGTTACCTTTCCTCAGTGTATTGCCTTGTTTCTTAGATGTCCATTTGGATTTTGCACTGGATCTGTAATCTTGGATTCTATGACAAAATTTATGACAAGTTTAGCAATGTCCTTGGAATCTAGGTGAAGTGGGTGTATTGTTAGTCTTTGATGTGCATTTGTATGCCTGATGTCCATGCTTCTTACAATTAAAACAATATCCATTGAATTTAGGTTTAGGATTTGACTTACTATTATTTCTTTGACACATGTTTTTTGTGTAACCTGGTTTCCCATAGTGATAACATGTAGGCTTGTTGTTCTTTAGCTTTGCATTCATTATTTCTCCACTCTTTGATGATTCTCCTTCTTCAGTGGAAGACCGATGCTCGGTATGTCCAAGTCTAGATCTTTCACTATTCATTCTTGGTGATCTCATTAGTTCCTCAAAGTATCTCAATGCTTGATTTGGTTTGTTTATCCTCTTAATGAGTTCTCTTTCAGATCCCAACTCATTTTTCAGTTGATTGTTCTCAAGTCTTAGATATGTGATTTCAATTTCTTTTCTATTTATCTCTTGATTTGCAAAAACTAGTTGGTTGACCATGTCCTATTGATTGTTTGTGAGCTTCTGCACATCACTAGTCCTTTCATCAAGTTTGGTAGTGATCTGTCTCTTGTCTTCTTCTTCCATTTTCTTTTCTTCCTCATCTTTCTTTTTCTGATCAATCACCTCACACAGTGTTATTGATTTTGTTTCTTGTTCTATCTTCAAAATTTTTACTTGTTCTTTCAGTGTGTTATTCTTCTCCAATAGATTTTCAATGGTTGCATTACTTTCTTTTGATTCTCCATTGTCAAATAGACCTTCAGTGTCTTCTTCTTTATATTTAGTATCTTTCATTTGAGTTGCTAATTCCTTCCTAGCTTTTAAGGATTTCCTCAATTCTTTTCCTATTGTCTCAAGCTGATGCAGTGCGAGCTAAATATCAATCTTCTGATTCTTGATGACCTTTCCCAACTTATAAGCCTCCATCTCCAAATCTTAACTCTCAAGTGGTTAGACTTCTTTTAAGAGAACAATGCTCTGATACCAATTTATGGGAAATCAAGAATTGAGAGGGGGGTGAATCAAATCTATAAAACTTCTACCAATTCTAAACAAATAGATTCAACCATGTATTCATAAACATAAACCAAAATTCTGTAATGATTTAACATCTAATCATGAACACATAACAAAAATATTTTGGTTACCCAGAAACCCTTGAAGGTAAAACTGGGGTGGGGATGACACCCAAAGATCTTCACTATTACAGTAATAAAGTGTGTCTGTTAGGGATACAAAGTTTTGATTATTTTTGATGATCTACCCTATGAGGGGTGTTCCCTATTAATATCTTTCAAACTTATACAATCTACCTTGTTAAAGGATTTAAATTTACAAAAAGGTAAGCACTCAGTTAAGAGATTTACAAAGGCCTGTTAGGACCACTCTGTCAAGAGATTTACCCTGATTCACTTGCTAGAATGTATCAGTACCTGATCCTTTGGTCTGCACTGAAATGCTGATAAAAGATCTCCTCTTTCCAACTCTTAACTGATCTCTCAATCTAATTTATCTCTGTTCTTCCCTTCACTTCTTTTCTCGGTCACTACATCTAGTCAATGTTTCAGATATGCAAATAATGCATATAATTATGATCTCTTCTCTTCACATCCACATCCAAACATACACTTACACAAATGGATTAAGGTTTGAAGTATCCCATATATAGATCATCTAGATCAAGATCAACAATCTAGATCCATCATCTTTTTCCTCTTAGGAATCCCTAATTTTGATTGGTTGCATGACTTGCATAGGGATTCATGATCATAAAAAATAACTTGCAATTAATGCATTAAATGTATATGCATGATAATTAAATGCTACATAGAATTTGACCAAAATAGTTTACCTTGGTGTTTGTGTCATTCCAAACACATATACAAAAACTATTTTACTCAACATAACCAAACACTGGTGCTCGATCAATACTATCTCACTCGGCATAACTATATGTTTTCACTCGACACTAACTCTTCTATTCAACTCGGCAATCATTATGATCGGCATCCATTGAGTACTTGGAGACCTCTAACTCGCTCGATAGTAACTATTTCTTAGTCTCATCCTTAGTGGGATGGCTCGGTTGTAGTGATAACTGACCAACGTGCCTTGATTATGACTAAGTGTGGGGCACTAATAGACAACAAAACTTGGAGATCAACATGATATACACTGATGAAACGAAAAAAAACTTTATATTTTCTTCATATGAATTTTTCAGTACAAGAAAATGAAAATAGCATAATTCACAACATCTTATTAACCATTGATCTCATTGGATTATGTATTATCAAACATCTTACAATATCTACCTATGAAACCTATTAACCCACCAAACTATATCTATTATGCTCTCATTGATAACATTTTAGAAGCTCCTATTAAATGTTAATGGTATTCCTTTTATAAGATAAGGAATGAAACAAGCTTCATATAATTTACATAATCAGATTACAATAACAAAATATTCCTAGTTCTAACTATTCTCAACAAATCAATGAGTGCTTGTGAGATATCATAACTTTGGTATTCTTGAAGGAATAAAAAATCTGATTTGTGCAACCACTGAAAAGGTTTTTTCAAATATTTGGTGATGTGTCTCCCATGAGATGCGAGTAGAAAAATGAAAAAAGAAACTAGATAAGGATGTAGGGTACTAGTCTTTGTCCACCATCTTCAAATTTAATATAAACTTCAATATTCATTGCATGGTACACTCATGGTATAAGTGATTCAGGAAAGGTGTCCATTCAGATAACGACATAACTCCTCTAAATTTTGTAGATGACCTTGTCATCACATGAGCAAAAAACCTACAAAAAAGGCAAAAGAAACAAAATTTTGGAACCACCTTTTCTTATTCCTCTTCTTCTTCAATTTTTTTAAATTTCTTCTTCACATAATTTTCTCACCTTAGCACCTACTTATCAGTAGGACAACCAAACTTCTCTAAATCCTCTACTTGTGTAATGACCTCTTTCCACTTGGCATCTGAGATGAATTTAACAAAAAACACTTTTAAATTTGAATATTTTATCAATAACATCATTGAACTCATCAATATCAATGTATTTATCAATAATTAGCATTGTTTCAAAATTTGAGAAAATAAGATCAAATTTTGCCAACCTACTATTTGTATCTTTAAAATTATTATACTTATCCAAGATATCAAGAATCAAGGGATGATTAAGAGCCAAAAATGATTGTACCTTGTTCTTTATCAAATTTTCCTTACCTTCAAATAAAGTTAGCAATTTATTTACACTCTTGACCTTGCCGTTTGTTTCCAGGATAATTCAAGGCAAATCATCCCTGTAATTTGTAACCATAGCTTTGTTAGACCATTTATTGTACATTGATTTTAAGAGAGAAACATAGTCAATGCAAACCTTTTTTTATTGGAAAGATGAGAAATAACATGAATGAATAGTTTGGACATTGACCCTAATATTTTCTACCCTATGTTCAAGCATGTAAATTAGTACACTTAGAATTTTGTTTAACACATCCTCTTCCAATTTCTTGAATCTACCAACATATTCATTGAGATAAGTTTGAGTGTCTAAAGGTACAATCACCTCCTCTATCATCGGTTTCTCTATTGCCTGAGTGACTAGAGATAATGGGGGAAGTTGAGATGTGTACTAGGATATATGTTCCTTTAATTATAGATTTTCAATGTACAGTTCATCATACCTTTTAGAAATATTCATGATATTAATGTACATCTCTTTATACCTTTTCCCATTATTTTTGACTACTATCTAGTTCATCAGTGGAACATGGGTAAATATGTTGGCAACTTCAACAACATATGCATTCTTAATAGTCTTGATTATTGCACCTCCACTTATCTCTTCATCAATATTAATTACATGGGGCTTTTGGTTAGAAGGGAAAAAATGCCTAGATAGCTAATGTCTGAGATCTTGGATCAAATGTTGACCCTCTTAAATATTATCCAAACTCAAATTCAAAAGAAAATAATCGATCTTTTTGGTTTCTAATAAAGTCTATAATAAAAGAGGATTGGATATCCCATCTTGTGAGCAATGGAATTCTATTTTCCATGAATAGTTTCCTAGCCTCCTCTACTATAAAATTAATTGAATTTGGATCAAATGATTGAAGTGTGGAAAGGACATCTAGATGTTGTTGTTTAGAGTATATACTTTGGCCTTCTTGTTCCATAATATTCTTGATCTCTCTACCTTTCAATTTCACCAAGAAACTCTTAAACCCTTATGTAATAATTATTGATGCCTAAGATGCTCACACCTAAATAAGGGTAGTCAGGAATCTTCACAAGAGTGGGATAACTTGTGCCCTGTGAAAGAAATTTCAAGATTTTAGAATCCAACTCTTTATATTGGCACTTTTGGGAAAGGGGAAGAAAGATTAACCACAAAATCTAAGGCAATGCACAACATATTTTGAAACCCTTTAATTTTTCCTTCAGAAATAACAAGAACATAAGACCCCATAACTGAGAACATAACACAATTGGCTCTTCATTGTTGGAAAGAGAACATAGTGCTAGAGTCAAATAGATATGGAAAATTATATTCATATATTTGCGTGAGAAGCACCCGCTAAGGCTCATAGGAAATGTTCCTATTATCTCACCAAAAAAACTATGCTAAAAGAATTTTATTCACCAAAAGGCATAGTTATAACCCCACATTATAAACATTGAAAGAATAACAAGACATGGTTTATAATTTGTAAGTTTGTGATAAATTAAAAAATCCTAAAAAAATAACAAACGATAGCTACATTCATCCGGAATTGACACAAAACTTTAAAATCATCCACAAAATAGAAGTAACCATACAACATAGGCAAACTAGGCATAATTTGATATGTCTTCTTCCATTAATTAAGTGAAAATACAAGGCTAGGGTCTAAAATGAAACTAAAAATATTTCTAAGTGTTCTTTAAAGTAGTGAAAAAAGACTCTCAGACCTCAAGATTAAGGTCCAATAATAAAAAACATTTACACTGTGCTCACAAGCTTTTATAGAAGAATTCCTAGAGCTGAATCTCAAAAATGCAATCAAAAGGCGATATGTATTTGTGCAATATGTAAAATTCATAATGGTGGTTGTTACAGTTATCTCGGCATGCTAATTTTTGTATCATTATTATGTTTTCATGTGCACAACATGGATTCCACCTATGCCTTTTGTAACTACCTTACCATCATGAGGGAATAAATTCCCAACTCCTCTCGCAGTGATTCCTTATTTTTCATGCATGTGAACATATTTTTGGATCAAATTTTCCTTGTATTTGTCACTGGATGAAAAATAAACACTTTCCCTTGAAGGAAGTGGACCCCATCACCCTTTCTAATGATACGACCATAGACTAGACCTATACATGCTGGTGGGATTTATCATGAGTTTTCCTCCCCTTTAGCATTCAAAAAATTTGTGGTGCTAACATGTGGCATGCTCTCTATAGAGAGAACACTTGAAAAGTGAAATAGTTTGAAGGGGAATACCTCACATGCCTGGGAAAAACCACACCATTTTGGTATTTTGTTACCCCAACTTCGCAGGGCCATAACTTTCAGCTTGTTGCTCAAAATTTGTAATTACATACATCATTGGAAAGGTCTTCAAGAGATCTAGTTTTGGTCCCTTAGCACCCTACCTTAGGAACATTGTGGCAAGGGATGGATGTCACTTTCAACCCCAAATTCCTTTTTAAAGAACTCTAAAAATACACTTTTCTAAAACATAGAAAAATACTAATTTTCTTTTTCAAATTTTCTTAATTTTGTTCAATCGATCACTTTTGCACTACTTCAAATTACCTTTAGAATGATCTAGATAAAGGTTATAGTAGATAATATCTACATTAATAAAATCATCATCCTTAATGAACTGTTGGGCTGCAATCTTCCTATCATCTATCAACTTGCCCAAATGTTGGTTCTTGTAGTACTCCAACCCATTGTCTAGTCCTCATTCCAATTATTCTCTAATCCTCCTTGCAGGATGGTCTACCTAGTAGTCTCCAATCTCTCCAATGTCCTCATATGAAGAATAATCCTTCGAGGGTTCAATTCTCTACCTTTTTTTTCGTGGAACTCAGTGTGGAGGACTTACTCCTTATGTACTGGAAAATTCTTCTTCTTCTTCCTAACCTAAGATAATAATTCCCTTTTTCTTATGTGGAATTGGGAGAACTGATGTTGTATGCTTCCCCTCCGAAGACATTTTTCCTATCAAGTTTGTTGGAATTGGTTTTTGTTTTAGTTGTTTCCATTCACTTTTTTTCACTGATGTCAACATATGTTTTTGATGACACAGATAGATTGGTTATCACTGGTGCATGGATGACTGACAGAAGTGTACGGGCACTGTACAAAAATTTCATTATGTGAAAAGATGGGGATTTGTATAGGGATGAGCTTTGATCATATATCTAAGGTCTCTTGAGTTTATATTTTTGTTTATTTGAGTTACAATGATTTTGGTGAAGACTATTTGCTGAACAATGGCAGAGAATTGTGATAGAGTTAGTTTCTGAGTTTTGAGGATAACTTGCATGCAAGATCGACTCATGTTATGCAATCTTGAGGAATGATAGAAGACATGTTGAGGAATCTTTTTTATGATTCTTTGGTTTCAAGACTCTTCGTGACGTCAGTTGTGGTGTGTTCTATGGATTAACAACGAAGTTCATGTCTCTTTATCTAGACAGAACGTTAGCTTAACAAAATTTACATAGGTCCATTCCTGAATCCCCATTTTAGAACCACGGTCAATTTATGGCACACTTATTGCACACATTAGTAGTCCAAGAAATCATAACATAAAAAAAAACATGATACATAATGTAAATCAAATATATATTCACTAACACTTGCATTATCCAATGACTCTTCTTAACTTAAAAAATATATGAATTTAATCCAATATGCATAAACATAAACTTCTAAGTTAATCTCAATCTTGATAACATCTCACATACATATGTATCGTACCGCATCATCAAAACTTAACCATATAAATAATATGCATTAACTAACATACGACATCACATAATTTGGTATACATCAAAACTAGAATGTTGAATAACATAACGTAGGATCTTACAGATCCTCAAATAGTAACATGTGTTAAAATAGTCCAAGTGTCTCAAAATCAGTGTTAACTAAAGAGTATAGTAAGAAAAAATAATGCTAAGCTATGACGGGCTGGGGTAGGCCTCACACATGCCAACCATCCAAAATTTCAAATGGACAAGTGACCAAAAAGTTAACCAGTGGGAGGTGATGTATTTAAATCATCTGGGAGGTAACCTTGTGAATGAAGAGCATGCCCAATAAAATTAGAATCTTTCCAGGCCCATTTGGCCACATATTTCTACTCATGGAAGTTATGAAAAAGGGCATGTTTGTATCCACCATATTTTTAGAATTTATGTTTTCCTTCATCTTTTCTTCAAAAAATATCCAACAAACTAGGTGAATGTTTAAATTAAGTTTAAAGGATGTTTAGCTATGAAACATATTACTTTTACAAATAAAACACCTACCACTTGTTGATGATAAATAGAAAAATATTACATAGTTATCTCTAGTTCATTTCTTTGTTAATTTTTTTAGTTAAAGGTATCAAGGATATTCTGATTTATTAAAGCAGCTTCATATTTTCTATATGATTTTATTGTTGGTTTTGGTAAGGTAAAATTCAATTCAAATTGATTAATTCACATTAATTTGGAAGGTATAGTTGGATTATGAAGAACTTAGTAATATTACATTTGACCATGTTTATATAAAGTATAAACACTTTTGTTTGCAAAGTGATTTGAGTTTTAATTAGGGATTGGATGTAGGTGACTCTGTAGCCCTGAAACAAGGCAATGATCTTAATTATTGTGAAGATTATTATAGCTCATACTCTATTTCATTTAAAATTTAGAGATATAGTTAGAATTAGGAGAAATACGATTTTAAATCTCCACTTCGGGTACATATACCAAAGCAAGTGGACCCAAAATTAGATTTTTAAATATAAGGCCATACATCTTCTTCATTTATCAGAGGTAGGCCTGCCAAGGTTCTGCACAACCTAAAGAGTAGAAGATATCTTCTTTAAGAAGATTCTTATTCATTGGCCAAATCAATTGCTCAACCACATCATATTAATTGTTATATTATTAGGGTTTCACAATATATTTATTTAGGAACCAACAAGATACATGCCATGTATGCACCTCTTTTCAACATCCTCTTTTCTTTTCGTTTAATGTGTTCGAGTTGTTTCATGAAGATAAAATTACATATTTTGTTTCCTTTGTAATCATTACAAGGTAACTGATTATGTTGGCAATTGTTTCTCTTGTTTTTATGCATCTAATAAAAAGGATATCATTTGGCATATTCTATAGTATAGAATCATATTTTGACATATTTTTCCTTGCCATCAACCTGAGGCTTGTTCTTTCCCTGGTTTCTATAAAGAGAATTTAAGGTTGATAAACAAGGGCTTCTAAAAACTTGTGAGATTATATACTAGACAAGTAGAAATAAAATACATATGATATTTTGCAGGAATATTCATGGATTTTTTGTAAATGAATAAAATACTTTATACATGAAAGAATGAATGAAAATATCCACATGTATTGTCTCCTACAATGTTCTATGTTAATTTCATGATTTTTTTTTGTCAAGGATAGATAAAATTTTCTTCAGATATTCCTTCTAAATGTCTAATACATAGCTCAAGCTTCTATTGAGGATAGGGTTAAATAAAGGTTGTGTATTACAATAAGTTTCTATAAGGTTTTAGTGATTAATAAAATAATGATGCATGATGCATGAAATTAGATTGTTTAAGTTAGGCTTAATTACCTAGAAACGATGTATGTAGCTCACATTTTCATTCATTATGTTGGAAAGGGTAAACTTTGTGTAGGTTCGGTCTGTTTTAATGTCTTACATGCTTGAAATTTTTTAAAAAGTTCTTTTGACATAACTCTCAGGAAACATGCTACTAGAAAGAGCTATCTATTAGTGAGACAAAGATTTTTACTAATATTTCACTCCATTGTTTGATTTGTAGATGGCATTTTAGGATCTAAGGGATACTATATTAAATTCAAACCTTCAAATAAACCCTTAAACCCTAAACTCTAGAAGTTGTGCACTTTTGTTCTATTTTTTATTTATTTATCCTAATAGGTTCCCAAACACTTAAGTTGTCTATCAAGCCCCTTCATTCATTTTTTGACTAGCCCCTCCACCAGTTTGACTGGTTACTCTTGCTGAAGTTATTCATTTTATCTTCTGACTGATTGTTCCCTCTTCCTTGTTCCCACTGTGCTAGCATGTGGAATAAGGAGAAATGACTGTAGGGTTTGAGAAAAATATTTTCTACCATGTGGCACTATGTAAGCTCTAGTAATTTTGTGTTTGGTTAGTCAAAATAGTTTGATAATATAGTAAAGAAAGAAGTGATGGTAGGAATAATCTGAGAAGAGATATCATGATTGATGGAATGTTGCCGCTTTATGATCTAAAAATCATTCCCTTTCCACCAAACCTTTTGAGTGTCACATTTAACTTTATATAACCGAGGGAAAATGCCATAATGATAGGTTTTTCAGCTATTGGGATACATGCAAATCTTGTCAAACATGACAACTAGTTGCTTCTTTTTTTGCAGTTTGAAAGTGTGAGCTATAACTTAAATATAGGAAAGGATAAATATACACTATGTTATGTGTGTTGTTTAAATTTGGATTTTTCATGATTGGGAGTGTTTATTTCTCTAAGTGTTAAGGATGGGGCTTGCTAAGGCTATAAAGGGATTTTATTGTAACAAGAAAGGGTTCAACCAAGACACATTGCAGGAGATATACAAGGATCATGGTGGTGAATCAGTTGATAATACATTTTGTAATCAAGGAGATATTGAAATTTCTTCGGTAATCAGAGAGATATTGAAATCTCTAGGAACATCTATAAGTATACATGACAACTTGTAAATAATTCATATTTCTCGTATTACCACTTTGGTTCATGCTACCTATTTTTCACCTATAACTCAAAAACGGTAGAGTGGATTCTATATTGACAAGCTAAGGCCCATTTTGATTACTTTAAGTTTCATTGTTACATGTCGTTTGCTTCTAAACAAAAGGAAATGCAAGAGAGAAAATTGTACTTAGAAGTAAATGCAAAATTAAAAATAATTTCCTATTTTTTTTGCAAATATATTATAGAATTGAATTCTTTTACAAATGTTTGCAAATCGCACATTATTTTAATACAAAAGAAAGTACAGAATATTAATTGCCCAAACAAGTCATGGGATAGCTCCAAAAAACTATGCAATAGAAATATACATGTATAGAACTCAAAGAATATAAGAGGTACGTTAGATCCATCACTTCATGTTAATGATAGACTATGTTGTGCTTGTAGCAGTTGGCTGAAAGGTTGACTCCGTCTCCTTGGTGTACCTTCAAACATTGAGAATATGATGCCACTCACAGAGAGAGACTGGGCAATGAATAATCTAACCTACCTCTATAAGTTTTCTACTATAGATTCATATATCAATCACATGATAAGCTAAAAGGGAGAGAAAATAAAGGATACAAAAGAATCATAAAAGGAAGGAAAAGAACACATCAAGGTTTATGCTTTTATCTAACAAGTTTGTTTCATATGCAGGAATAGGTATACATTTGTATCTTAGCATGTGGGGTAAAATGTGGCTCCCACAAGAGTAGAGACCAGCGTACTAAAATCATGTCAGATACAAGAATAGTCATAAAGAATGCCAAAACATTGATTCTCTATATATCAAAAGACAATCATGAAAGAAAAGGAGTGGAATAACAAAAGCCACAAAGCATGTAGGCAATCTATCCCATATACAATAATTTGGTTAGATATAAAGATCATAGTGATAGGTTTGATGGAGTCATAATGATTTTAAGACTGTCACTACAACACAATGGAAAGAAACACTACTGCAACAATGGATACTTATACAAGGATAACATATTTATGGTTCAACGTAATCAATAATTGTTAAGAGAAGATGCAAGGTTGTTATCTCAGAGAAATAAAATGAACGCGGTAAATTATTGTAACAACGCTATTTGAGGTCTGCCAAAGGTTTCAGAAGGTGGTCAAGTAATACAAATCTTCAACAAGTATGACATCATAGAAAAATGCAAGAAAAAACATTAGAGCATTCACATGATCAGTCAAACAAATGCATGGTTCATATTAATAAACAAGGAGTATCATTCATATATCTGATAGGACACATCATAAGTAATGGAGAACCAGATACTAGATACTTATAAATAGTTAATAAATGATCACAATGCATGGTTTAAATCAGGAGAAATAATCCGTCAAAAAAGAATTATATACAGAAAAGAGAGAACAAAAGGTTTTCATCATTGATAAATAGTAATGTGGTACAAAAGGAATGCAATTGTGCCAAGAACATACAAGAAGATACTATTTTATCATCAAGGATATTTTACATGAATATTGGTAGATAACAACATAGCACCAAGAGGCATAAATCGTTAAAATAGTAAGGAATCAATTAAGGAAATCAAATATGGATGAAGAAAAGATATAAGGATTTGTGTATGATATATCTTCAGATCATCCATCAAGATTTATTTGAGCATAGTCATGAAGACATGGTCTGTTCTAAGACAGAACTATAGCACTATCATGAAGCAGAAAGCACTTGAAGTGTTCGAAGTCAAGTTGTAGTGCAAGAGTTTCATTCAAGGATGGAAGACAGACATCAAACTATAAGAGCAATAACAATATTTCATATGAGACAACATGAATAGAAAAATGAACATATTACCGCTTGAAGTGTGACTGTCATAGATGTACAAGAAGTTGCAGATATGAATGAAGGTCCAAATCTGTTATATGAAGTAGTGGCTACTCCATGAGTTAAAGAAAGTTACATACATATGTACAGATGTGACAAGGAGTTTTTATATAGAGGAGTAATAAACATAATTCAGAAATGTCAAAGTAGTGGTATCTTACAATCCAAAAGAAGGAAAACATTTCTGAGAAACAATAGTCTCAAAGAAATAATATGATATGTGCTACTACAAAGAAAAATGCATCAATCATCATGAAGACAATTGAATAACGATAGTGATATTTCAATCTGCAAGGTCATTATCATAATGACAACTAACAAAGATAAATATTAAGGAGCATTTACCATGGATATAGTAATCAAAAGACATTGTCTTGACAAATATAGAGCTACATTTACAAAGGATACCAAATTATTGTCACTGGTTCAATGTTTCATTGCATACATCAACTTTTAAAGAAGAATAGATCAATTACCATATTACTAAAGCTTCAAAATACTAAACAAAAGGAGCAGCTATATGTCACAAACATGTAAGCCTTCAAATGATACAATGAAGAAGAGAGTTTTACAGAGAAACTCTTTCGACTTCAAAGACCAGGACAAGCATATACAGATTATGAAGTCACGACCACATGGTTTCAAATAGCACAATAAGGAATTCAGATCAGATAGTGCAATAGGAATATCTTTGTAAGTTTTAAAGCTACAAGAAAACCTTTCAAAATGTAAACCCTCAATCTTTAATAAGAAGCTTCAATGTTTAAAAGGGTTTTGTAGATGCAAGTTTGTGGCCAACAATATGGGCTTCAACCCACAAATGAAGATGGGAGAAATGTTGTTTATTTCATACTTTCTCCATATCCATAGAAGCCTATTGAAATGCAAGAGAAAATAATATTGAAACCCTCATTATTCTAAAGAAAAGTAATAATTTTACATAATGTCTACACAACGAGATCCACGACTATAGATTTGACATAAAATATATAAAGCTCAACACTCAACGAGAATAAGTGTTTACCTATCAACGATCCCAAGATGAAGTGAGAAGCATTTGAAAATCTGCAGGAAATACTCCCTAGAAACCCTCGTTCATGGACGAGGCCATGAACGAGGATTGGAAGAGAAATAAAATGAAAGATCAAAATGAGAGGCATTTTTTTGTTCCTAGTGTAGGCACTATATTATAGCATTCAATGTAATGCAATTGTTTCTATTAGTTGTCGAACATTGTATTGTTCAACAATTTTTGTATTGATATAGTTTTAATATATTTTGAGTTTTCTATATTGTAATAGAAATTATTTATCTCAACTTTTATTGGCTGAATGTGGCTACATAATGTGTGAGCTTTTGTCTTTTTGTGAAGAAATATTTTTCATTTTAGTTGTCCAATGATAACACTTTATTTTTTAACAACATATTACATTTACATAGTTCTAATATATTTTGAATTTTCTATTATTAAATTTTGCTACTATTGTTGATAATATTATATTTGTAACTAATTAATTATATTATATATTAATATTAACTTAATAGTATAATATTAATATTACTTATTATATAATATATAATAACATGCACAAAAAAAGTACCAAATCAATGTTAATTTAAATATCATTAATTACTTGAATATGATACTGTAATAGAAATCTTAATTTAATATTTAATATTTAATATTGAATGTTCAACTATAATTAATGATTATATTTAGTTAATATTAAACTACCTTGTTGAGCGGACAAATGAATTTTCCATTTCCAAGTTGTTTACAGTCTCCTTCCGGCATCGAGCCAAATATCCCAAGGCTTAATCTTTATGACTTAGTCGGTGGTTTTTTTTTTCACCTTCGGTGCCTCTTTACTTTGCATAACATCATTTTTTACATTGATATTTATTAAATTATTTACTATCACTAAATTAATATTATGTGTAAAATTAAGATTTATTAAGGGGTAAAATATCATTTAATAGATATTAAGTTAAATGCAAAGTAAAGATTATTGAAATATGTTTTTCTTTTATTATTTAATTTTACTTGTTTTCAAAATGTAATTAATATTTATCATTTGGTATTTATAAACCGTTGATAAACATTAAATTTGAGATGCAAAATATAAATTTGATCTTATTGTGCCAAGAGGGATTTACAATTGTATGTATTTCAGGTGCTTAGGGAGGAGTTTTGAAAACTTGCATGTCTTGTGCAAAGAAATGAGGAGTCTTGTGTAGAGAAATGAGGAATCTTGTTGGAGTTCTCTACAGTTATACAATAGTTCATAGTTCCACATGGGTTACTCATGAGTGGAGAATATTTTTCATCTATTTAACTAGATCTCACTGGTAGTTTGGACTCAATTTTAGTGGGTTTTTTGATGGTATACGACCCATGAAGGAAGAGTCTAGTTCATGTATATTTTTAGGGGTCTATCTTTAGTTGGAGCTAAGTTCCTTCTTGAATTGGATTTGTAGTTTGAGTTTAGCCTTCTTATAAGGATTTTTTATTTGATTATTTTTATAGTGTTTATTCTTTTCCAGGAGGAGGTATTGTGGCTTTTCAAATCTCTTTTATTCTTCAGCATTGTATTGAAATTCAGATGAATTTCAAGTTTTTATAGCAGCAGGTTCCTTTGATTTTAGAAATAAAGAGTAGAATTTCCCTTCTCATTCTTGTGTTTATTAGCTTATGATTATGTTTGTATGGTTTTAGTATTATAACTCATGTATATTTTTTCCCTTATTACGATTATTGATACCTTGGGACTTCTTTACTACTGGTTTATTAAATACCAGTTGTCAAAATTAAACTTTTTTCAAGTTTTACTATGAGAGCATATGTTGTAAAATTTTCTCAAAAATTGAAAATATTTTGGTGGATCACCTTTTAGTTTTAGGTTTTAATTTCAATTATTTAATTCTTACCCTTTTATCGTCCAAGTAATTCTCTTTAGGTGATCATACGGTTAAGCCGACCCATTTTATAGAGATTTAATTTCGCTATAGGTACACCCACATGCCTAAGAGTCATTTAATGTTCCACAAGATCATCGGGTTCATGAACCTGACATAGCGGGTGTAGATCTTAATGACAATAGTTCCATTTTCTAGGATGAAAGAAAAGAATGTCCTAGGTGTAGACATAGAAGATAGGATTTTGGATTCATCTATTTCTCCTTGTGAGCTATATTTTTAAAGCAATCCCCCATGAGGGAAGATGGTCAGAATATTTTATCCTAGTATGCTATGCATTAATAACCACCCATGGGAAATAATGATATGGTTCACAAGCCTGGTTCGGTCATTGGAAGTATTGTGTCCTCAAGTCCTTTCTAATTACAGTCAAGTAGTTTCATTCGAGGACAAAAATAGAGCTAACAACCTTCATTTGGGAAATATATTCTATGACTGACTAGTGGCAGTTGGTAACAAAAGATATGTGTTGGATTACTGAGAGGTGGGTGAATTAGAAAACTATGATACTTAATTCTTAAAAATATAACTCTAACTCAACTTGGTATAATAAACAACAACAATAATCGAATCACCAAATATCTTCAATAACTTAAGTAGTAACTTGCTTAAAGAGTAAATATCATGCACATGAATCATTAAACAACTTTGAAAATAGATTTAACAAGGAAACTCAATTTGAAAATAAAAACCTCTGTGGGAATTGTCACCCACAAATGAAAATACTCTTATGAAGTATGCTCAGTTAAAATCTTATCCTGTTAAAGATTGTTAGAGTTGTCATATTATATCTAATAATTAATTAATTAAATTATTAGTCTATTACACTCTACGCTTAAGTTAAACTTAGGCATCTTATTAGCCTTTAGGGTTTCGTGATTCCTTTTATAAGGATTCACCTCTTTGTTTTTCATAAGGAGTTTTCACATCGCATTGTAACATCTTGAAACATGTTGTTAATATATTGTTTTCTTATGCATATGATGTCTCCTCTAGATTTTTGGCCTCCATAGCTTTTCCTGTCTTCTGTACTTTGCTTCCTCCACGTGACAGGGTTATACATGTAGGTGTTCTTGGGAGAATAGGGTTTATCCTATTCTAACATGGTATCAGAGCCATCTTGCTGCTCACTGTTTGTGCTTTATCAAAGTGTTTTAGAAGCTGGAGGTTTTTCTGGCTTTCTCGAAGATTTTTATGTGGATTTAGGGGGACCTTTGTTTCTTCTCATTTTGGGCTCAAACAAACATTACCGTTGCGCTCAGAGTGCCCAAAAACCCTAGAATCCATATAAAACTTATCCATTTTGGACAACTTGGCTTTGAGACAAAAAATTTTGGTTTCCAGTGTTGTACAGGCACAAAAATCGAGAAAAAAAACCATTTTTCATAGTTTTTTGGGCATTTAAATAGCGCTACCAATGTTTAATTGGAGCAACCACTGTACCACCGCCGGTCCACCACCGCCCAGCTAGCGCCCGCCCCGCGCCCGGCTCTGCGCAGCCCCCGCCACCCTGGGCACCGCCGACCTCTACTCCGCCGGCCCCACTGGCCTCCACCTGTCCCTCCCGACCCCCGCTAGCACCAACCCCGCCACAACCTGGCTCTGGTACCACCGCCCGGCTCTAAGTCCTGACTCCACCGCCCACCTTTGCCACCCAGCAGCGTCGCCCAGCGGGCTCCTTTTAGCCCAGCGACAGGTCACATGGGTGACTGGGAGCTATGCTCCAGCCCCTTGTGTGCGCCATGCGCCCAGGGGCTTATTTTTTTCAGCCCTAGGGGATTAAAACCTAGTTTTGGAGCCTTTTTGACCCTCCTTCACTATTTTCACTCTATCTGGAGCATAAGGGGGTATTTTTCTGACTTCTTTATATCGTTGGAAAGCTGTTTCCGAGTTCTTTCCAATGATGGAGGTTGGGGTTTTGGTTTCTACCTTTTTTATAGTTTTTTTACTGTCAAATTCTGATGTCTATTTTCTGCCTTTCGGGAGCCATATCTGGCTCATCCGGACTCTATTTTTGGCAAACCTGATATCATCAAAAAGCTGGTTCAATGATATTTTCAGTTGCAGGAGTTTTTTTTTAGATTCTACTCCAGGTTCTCTCTCCTCTGAGTTTTTCTCTTTTACACTCTGGCGGATCACTTGGGTTCTACAGGTCCTAGGATCTCTTCTTCTGATCTTCTGAGTCACTCTTCTTTCTGACTTCTGAGCATTGTATGCTTCTCTTCTGTAGCATTTTATTTTCTATAAACGCACTGAGATAAAGTGCCTACTTTTGCATATCTGGGATTTTGAGCACCTTGTGTGTTTTTTGTACTCGCACTTAGTTATAAAGTGCCATGGGGGGTTATGATGTTTTGCCTTTTGTGCTCATCCACCTTTTTCAAGTGAGCATACCTTCCATGACATTAGACCATGCTGTGTGTTGGTGACACTACCCTTTATCCTGTACTTGTACTTCTGTTGCACTGTTGGTGTTCCTGATTCTTCTTTCTGCAGATGTTTTTGGCATTGCATTTTAGTGTTCCTGTCACCCCTCTCCCTGTTTAGCATTATGGGGGGGTTCACTTATTGGCTCTATTTCTTCCTTGGTTTAGTTGAGTGATCTATGTATTCTATTTTTGTTCCTATGTACTAGGCAGATGCAGTGGCTAGGTACCTATGCGTTCTGGTGAGATGGATCATCTACTATATAGACACTCGGTCATTCCTACTTTTAGAGGTCACCTCTTTGATTGATCAGCTCTTCAGACTTTGTCTTCTCTACCTGGTCATGCACTATTTCAGTGGGGGTTCTAGCAGTTACTTCTGACAGTGTTTATAGCTTCATGCTTCAGAGATGCTTCTTTCTCTTTCTTGTTCCTTTCTTTGGGACTCTCCCTAGATTGGAGGCTTGGTTTCCTTCATCTAGTTTATTTCTTGTACTTGGGTACCTGATCAAGCCTAGTTGCCGGGACCCATAGTTCCTTTCATGCATTTTGTTTTCATGCATCTTTTAGTCCTTAGCTATTTAGCTTCTCCCTAAGTTACACTTAAGGGGGGTGTTAGAGTTGTCATATTATAGCTAATACTTAATTTATTTAATTATTAGTCTATTACACTTTACGCTTAAGTTAAACTTAAGTATCTTATTAGCCTTTAGGGTTTCGTGATTCCTTTTATAAGGATTCACCTCTTTGTTTTTCATAAGGAGTTTTCACATCGCATTGTAACATCTTGAAATATATTGTTAATGTATTGGTTTCTTGTGCATATGATGTCTCCTCTGGCTTTTTGGCCTCCATAGTTTTTCCTGTCTTCTGTACTTTGCTTCCTCCATGTGACAGGGTTATGCATGCAGGTGTTCTTGGGAGAATAGAGTTTTTCCTATTCTAATAAAGATTACAATACTATGAGACCTACCCCAGCCCGTCATAGCTTAGTACTATTTTTTGCATATATGCTCTATAGTTTATACTGAATTTTAATATAGTTTTACTATTTGGACACATATATTACTTTATGGATCTATTGAATCCTTTACTTGTATAAAGCACCTGATTATGTAATAAGAGAAGCTATGTGTTACTTTATGTTAGTAATACAATTTTTAGTATATGATTTAGTTTTGATGATGCATTACATTGAATTAGTATGAATATGTTATCATGATGTAAATTGGTTTAGGAAACTCATGTTATGTGTATTTAATTAAATGCAGATGTTGTTTTAATTCCAAAGAGTTATTGTTTAATGTAAGTGTTAATGCATGATTATATTCATTATGTTATATATGATGTTTTATTAGACCCACTGATGTGTGCAATGAGTGTGTAGGAACAATGACCATGGTACTGAATGGGAATTTAGGAATGAACTTATGTTATCACTATGATGCTAAGGTCCAATCTATAAAAAGAGACATGGACCTTGTTGTATTGTGTTTTTATTTGTAAAAGTGTGAAGCATGATTGTATTTAATTTAATTTAATAGATGTATAAATAAGTCATTCCTGTGTAATATTGTTGTGTCACTTGACACATGCTTACTCTATTTGTTGGCATGGAAAGTAGATGTGACTAAGTGTAGGCTTAACTCTAACCTAGGGGGGTTACCTAGTGTAGTACCCAAGCTTACCATGAGTTAGAAAACTTCTAGATGGTTCAACTTGACTTGGAATTCGTGAGTTAACTTTGGGTAGAGTTTAGGAGGGCCTTTTGAGCTCCTAGAGGGTAACTAGGGTAAAAAATAACTACCCCACTTAGTACCTTAGGGGCTAGGGGCCATTTTAAGCCCATTAAGAGCCTTCAAACTCATTTATGTCATCCCTAAAGTATTTATTTTGAAGAGTGGTGAATTTGGAGAGTCGGAAGACTTTGGTTAATCCATCCCTTCATTCCTTGCAAGCATTTAACTCCATTTATGGAGAAGGAAGGCTAGTGGGGAGAGCAGATGGATTAGGGTCTCTTCCCCATTTATGACTCCTGATATTTTAGGAAGAAGGCCTATATAGGGAAGATTTTAAAGGGAGCTTGGGTGTTCACCCACTCTCTTGTTGGGATAATGGAGAGGTGTGTACTTAGAGGGGGGGGGTGGGGGGTGAATCAATACCCTTACAAACATTCAAATTAATCTTTGTAGCCAAATGTTCTATAATAACCAACTGAGTAGATTGCATACACCAAACATATAATGTCACTGCTGAAATGTAAATGCATGTAAAGTAAACAATACACATAAATGAAAATTAATTACTCATGACACTAGTATTTTGGTATCACCAAAAACCCCTATTAGAAGGTAAAAACTATGGTGGAGATGAGACCCACAAAACTTCACTACTGCAGTAAATAAAGTAGCCTGTTAAAGCTTACAAAGATTGATCAATTATGATGATCTTACCCTATTAGTCGAGTAAAAATGAGATCGATTAGATCTACCTTGTGTGAGGATTTTGAAACACAAAGTATGTGTGCACTCGGTTAAGAGGTTTACAAAAAGATGGTTAAGTCTACTTTGTTAGGAGATTTTTGGGGTTTATTACAATTGTTAGAGAGTAACAGAATTGTGATTTGAACAAATAAAATCTCACTATTGTTGATACAGATCCATTAAGAACATGTAAAATATATCACCTCAATGTGAATGATAATACCTTCTACTCTGTTATGCTCTGTAGCCTTACCTCTATTCTAAAAATTGATTACTGTAATGTAGTCTTTGTCCTTAAAAACCTTGTCTGATCTCTGATGTCCATAGTATGGAGGCTACTTGATCTTTGCTTGATCAACATACATTACAAAATTACATCTTTACATTATATATCAAAATCTATGACCTAATTAGGGTTTTACAATAACATCCCTAACCTAAGATCAATGGTGTACATAATTTACCATGATCATCTAGACATAGGAGATATATACAATTAATTCTGCAAATCTGTAATTAATGTTCTCCTTGATCATTGTAAACCCTTAGCTAGGTCAGAAAAAAGTTTTCACCTAGATTGATGTGCTATAAAAAATATTTACGTGGACTCTAGTCCACTCGGTTAATGTTGTCTCTCGATGCTGGGTGTTGTCTGTGTATCTCAGTTATACTATTGTTTGGTTATACTGTGTATCTTGGTGTAGTCTAATGCTTGGTATAGTATGTCTTCTCGGTAATCACTACACTTGGTTAACTCTATGTGTGATCAGTGCTCTCGGTTAACTTTGTACTTCATTGATTATGTCGAATGGTCTGTTTGTGACTCTTTTGCCGATTGTCCATGTGTGCTTGAATAATAAGCACAACCTTTGATGCTCATTTGGAGTAACATTCTCCCCCTTTGGTATTAGTATCAAAAACTTATATATTTACAAACAATATACATAGTGACTCCCCCTTTATACATGCTTGGTATATGTATATGACTCCTCTTGATTATAGTTTCCCCCTTTACTATACTTATATACATAGTCTCCCCCTTTTTCCAAAATAATGACAAAAGGAATATAACTTAAAATTAGTCAAAATTGTTAGGATGGGATTGATTGAGATTTTCTTGTGGTTTCTCCCATTCCTCCTTTAAATTATCAAGGGTTAATACTTCTAAGTTTAACTGAGCATGCATATCATATATGATTTCTATGACTGACAGGTCTGAGGTGGAAATCAAATTCTTTGCCAATGTCACATGTTTTTGCATCATAACTAAATGTGGTAGTAATGTTTCCTATAGCTTAGTTACCTTTTCTTTGATCTGATCCTCTTATTTCTTCAAATATAGTCTCAACCGCTAGTTTTGGAGAACCTTGGTGTAATGCATCTGCAATGCATGTTGCTCAGTTGATAGACTATTAGCACTATATTTTAGATCTTCATCTATTTCCTTCATCTTTTCACTAATCTTAGTAGTGAAGTGATCTAAAGTGCATAACTATTGTAGAATTGTAATGGCTTCAGATAAAATAGTTTCTATTCCATGTAAAAACTCAGATAGAGTTAGCTTGTTTACTGTCATTGCCTAGCTGATCTTTTTAGTGACCTTGTACTGTATCTTCTTTCCAGCTCTCTCTTCCAATTTCTTCTCAGCATTAATATTAGGTTTGTTAATTGCCTTGGTGATTAGTGCAAGTTGATCAAGTATGGGGGTGGATACATCTATGTTCACATCAAGAACAACTTGCATGAGAATATCCTTAGCAGTCTCTAGCACCTGTGCACTTTTGCGTTCTTGCCTCATCTTGTCCTGCGTTATGTTTTGGGTGCAAATTTCACCATACCATGTCAAACCTTTAGGGTCAAGTGTGCATGGATTGCAATCATGTATGTCAATGATATCTTCACGAGAGCATTTTATCTTCTCTTTATCTCCATGTTATTATATTTTTTTTGGTATGAGTTGGTAAGGGTGGTGTGTCCCTTCATCAGTGGTATCAAAGCGGTAGTGCCCTTCATCAGTGGTATCAGAGCAGGAGTTCCTGAGTGTGTAAACAGATCGCCAACTGTGAGGCAGTTTGCACCAGGACCTTGGGTTGGGTGAGGTTTTTCCTTAAGAGGAT
Organism: Thuja plicata; assembly: GCA_018584345.1. Lineage (NCBI taxonomy): Eukaryota > Viridiplantae > Streptophyta > Pinopsida > Cupressales > Cupressaceae > Thuja > Thuja plicata. Next base: position 1,385,659 of record MU223494.1, read on the forward strand.
GTGAGTATGGAGAAGAGAAAAAATAATATGACTTTTGTGATTGGATGGATTCTTAGAATTCCTAGACTTGAGAAAATTAGAGAGAGATATCAGGAAGAGACAAGAGTTGCAATATTGGACTTGAAGAAGCAAGTGGCTGAATTAAAAGTGGAGCTGAAAAAGAGAAGAGCAATTCAAAGAGTTGATGTCAATTCTTTGGATGAAGGAAAGAAAGAATATACATTGGAGTATCATGCATGCGATACAAAAAAAGAGGTAGAGCAAGAAGATGCAAAGATTCATGAACCTACAATTGAAG
>MU223494.1:1393060-1431200 GCA_018584345.1 Thuja plicata
ATATATATATATAAGTTAGAGTTAAGCTATTTGTTAGTAGGGAGATTGTTATTTTAATATAAAAGGATTTTAAATTAAATTATAGGGTTATAGATGGGTTATTATTATTAAGTTTTAAATATTTTAATTAAATACTATTTCTTTTAAGTTAAATTATTTGTTAGGGAGTAATGATTAAAATTACATCGCTTCTAATTCGGTTAGTATGATTTAATTGGAATTGATTGTTAATTCCTTTAGTTATAATATACTTAGGGATTAATGTGTACTAATAACTTATTGACTTATTTAGTGTTTAACAAAGGTTAACTAGTGATATTAAATGTTTTATGACGGGTTATCATTTATGTAATGAGATTTAATTATATTATTTAAATTATTATTTAAATTCAAAAATGTATAGTTAATATTATGGTTTATTTATAATAACGAATAGGAGCGAATCAATAAGTTACTGCGATAGGTTAAATTGGTTAATTTAATAATTAGATTTAATTGAATTTAATACTATTGCATATCTATTAGCGATATGTTGAGGTTATTACATCAATTTGATCATTTAAGAAATTTTTTTAAAATTATGATAAATTTAGTAAGATTAATTGTAAATTAATCTATTATACACTCATCTTGACGTATCACTAGTCTTGCTTCTCCCTAACCTCCTCTAGGGTCTCCTAGGTCATTCTATTTACCTACTAGGGTTCTTCCACTAACCCTATACTCCTTAGGATTCTTATCACAAGATCTTAATCCTTTCAACTAGTGAACACCAACATGCTTCATTTTTGAAAAATGCTCCAACTGACCCAAATTGATCAACAACCACTCCTTAGAGAGAAATAGGGTTTCCAAGATGTTACTAGGATCCTTTCCTTCACCTGCAATCACACTTTGCATTGGAACCCTAATCGAGTTCCAAGAAACACAACAATTGCTTCCCAAATAGGGCTACAGGCAATTAGGCCTATTTAGGCTCTATTTTTGCAATAAATCACAAAAATTCTTAACAAGTATGGAAAAAATGTAGGATCTAGGTACCCTTTATCAAGACACTAGAGATTTTATAGGTCCAAGGTTCTCAAGCTATCCATACAGCTCTGCCTATAATCAAGGCTAAAAATCAGGGCTTCATGGCTTTCAAAGCCAGTCTGAAAGAAACCTTGTTTTTTCTTTCAAAAAAAATTCACCAAACCTTCCCATTCAAATTGGGACCTCATAACACATCACCCCACTCTTCACCAAGATTTTATTGAATTTATGAATGCTTTCAATCCACCAAACTAGCTCTGCAACTACTAGTGATCCCTAATCATGCCTCACTGGCTCGCCTAGGGCATCACCTTAAAAATCACTACCATACTTTCCAGGGCCCCTTCTTCACTATACACAATTTACATGGAGTCACCTTCCATAATCCAAGATCCTGTGCAAGTGCCACAGTGGACAATGGATCTATGACCCCATTTGTTCACAGTGCTCAATTGAGGACAACAAGAGTGCAGAAACCAAAAGATTTTATAAAAGAAAATAAAACTATTGAATCTAAAAATCTACCACCATAAGAAGTATTAATAAAATCTACATTACTCAGGAAAATGCTTACAAAAATTGATTCATTCCATTAAACTATCCGATCCTCACAAAATACACAAATTGTAAATGTTAGTCCAATACACAGTCCATATGTCACAATATGAATTCAACATGCCAACCCTTCCAAAAGCTCAAGGATAGCCTTATGTAGTTGAAAAAGGAACTACAAAATCAATTTTAGACTACTATGGAACAAATTCTATCGAATTTGCATTCTTGAAACAAATGTTGTCAATGACAACATTAACAACTTTTACAACTTTTTGGATAAGCTATCCAAACTTGGTCTAACCTTTTCCAAACTTGTCCAAACCACTAATTAGGGTGTAATAACATAAAATAGGGCCTCTAGCCCCTTTTTTGACTCCTTTGGCATCAAAATACCAAAAAAACCCTATTGGACCTAAATAGACACAAAAGTCTCTAAGGAACTATTAAGGTATCCTCTACTAACGCATTACTCAAAAATAGGACCTACATGTCTTATTATTATCCTAGTGGCCTAGATAGAACCAATACAACCCAAAACATTAAAGAAGCCCTAGGTTAAATTGCATCTTCTAGCCTACCTAGGTTCTCCTACACCATACTCCCCCAAAAAGGAAAAGCTATGTCACTCCTGTGGACAGTAGATCCTCTGAAATGCCCACCTTCTTGAAGTTGGCCTCTGTAATCCATGAGGCCTTTGACTCTTGTCTGTCCTTCCACTGAATTAGGTCTTCCATGTAAAATTTATGCCTTGTAGTCATCTTAACCTAGGATTCTAGCACTTTTTCAGCTACCATCTATGGTTTAGGAGGCAATACAATAGCCTCAAGATCCTCACTAATTCCTTGACTGCCCTGACTGGTCTCATCTACCTTCCCTTGGAACTGGGTTAAGTCTTGCACATTGAACATTGGAGATATGCTCAAGTATGATGGTAAATCAATCTTATAGGAATTAGCCCCATATTTGGCCAATATTTTGCAAGGTCCCACACTTTTCAGATGAAGATTGGTAGGGAAACCCTTCTATAGCTTTGATTTGTTCAAGTGAACCATTACATAGTCACCCACCTCAAACTTAACTTCTCTCCTCTTTTCATCCACCTTGAGCTTCAACTTTTTTTGACTGTCTTGGATTTGCTTCTTGAATTATTCTTGGATCTCCTTCATAGTATGGGTGAAGTATTAAGCATGCCCACTTCTATACTCCATACCTCCAAGATCCCTGAGCACACAAATACCCCTAGGGTGCATGCCATAAACTACCTCAAATGGGCTTCTTTCTGTCATTCTATTTTTACTGTCATTGTAAGCATATTCTACTTGGGGAATGACCACATCCCAATTCTTCCCATACTCCTTAGTTAGGCACCTCAATAGGTTACCCAACACTCTTTTTACCACCTCATTTTGACCATCAGTCTAAGGGTGGTAAGATGAACCAAAAGATAGATTGGTACCCACCCTAGTCCATAATGTCCTCCAAAAATGGCTCATAAACTTCACATCCCTATCTAATACTATGCTCAATGGAAGACCATGAATCCTCACAATATCCTTAAAAAACAAATAGGCAATGTGGCTAGCATCATTAGTAGTTTTGCATGGAATAAAATGCCCCATTTTACTAAATCTATCAACAACTACATAAATTCTAACATACTCCTGCTTGGTTTTGGTTAAGCCCACAATAAAATCCATACTCACACACTCTCATGACCACTTAAGGGCTGGTAGAGTATGATACAATCTTGCATTACTCATTCCTCCTTTTTCCTTCATGCAAACAACACACTTCTCCACATACTTAGTGACATCTTTCACTAACTTTGGCCAATGGTAGAACCTTTAGACAAGCTCCAAGGTCTTATTCATACCAAAATGACCACTTAGAGACCCATTATGTTTCTCTTATATGAGATTCATACTCATAGAGACTCTTGGAAAACACAACTGATTACCCCTAAATAATAGTCCATTCTGCAAGGTAAACTCTGAGAACTTGCTATGAAAATGGTTTTGAAATTCAACACATACCTTGTATGCTTCCACAAAATCCTTATCTACCTTCTATAAGTCTCTGAAAATATCAATGCTAATGCTATTTGGTTGGACTTCTTGGACTGTAAGTAATCTCCTGCTTAGTGCATCTGCAACCTTATTGAGCTGCCCCTTTTTATGATTAATAGTGAAGGTTAATGCTTGCAAATACTCCATCCACTTCAAATGCCTATTGCTTAGTTTTTCTTGTGTATTAATGTAACTAAGGGCTTGGATGTCAGTGAACACCACAAATTCCTTAGGAAAAAGATAATGCCTCCATTTTCTCAAGGATTGAACTAAAGCATATAGTTCCAAATCATAAGAAGAATATTTCTTCTTAGCCTCATTTAATTTCTCACTAAAGAAGGCAATTGGCCTACCTTCTTGAATCAATACACCCTATACTACCATCCAACTTGCATCACTTTAAATGGTGAATAATTTCTCAAAGCTTGGCAATTGTAGGATAGGTTGAGTAGCCACTTGTCTTTTGAACATCTCAAAGGATTTTTCTGCTTCCAAGGTCCACCTAAACTTAGTTTTGACCCCACCCTTAATAGTATCCAATAATGGAGCACATATCCCACTGAAGTTCCTAATAAAATTTCTATAAAGCTGTACAAGGCCATGAAAAATTCTTACCTTAGTGGCTGTGGTAGGTGGAGGCCAGTTTAGGATAGCAACAACCTTGTCTTGGTCCATTTTCAAAGACCCTTTGAACACTACAAAGCCCAAATACACTAGTTATTTTTTGAATAACTCACACTTTTCAAGGTTGATAGCCAATTTCTCTTCATGCAACCTCTTCAATACTGCCTTTACATGTCTGATATGATCCTCTCTTGTCTTGCTAAATATCAGTATATCATCAAGATATACCACCACAAACTTCCCTGTGAAGTCCTTGAGCACCTCATTCATGAGCCTCATGAATGTGCTCGGAGCATTAGAGAGGCCAAATGACATGACAAGCCATTCATATAATCCATCTGTGGTCTTGAATTTCATTTTCCATTCATCACCTTCCTTCACCCTAATTTGGTGATAACCACTCTTCAAGTCTGACTTGGTAAAGTACATTTAGCCTATAAGGCAATCCATAAGATCTTCTATCCTATAGGGAACATATACCTTATTGTGATCCTATTTATATCCCTTGAGACTATGCATAGTCTCCATTTTCCTCCCTTCTTAGATGCCAAGACAACCAAGACTGCACAAGGGCTAATACTCTTCATGATCAAGCCCTGATCCAAGAGTTCCTGCACTTGTCTAGCTACCTCCAAGTTATGATCATGAGTAAGCTTGTATACTTCTTTATTGGGAAAAGATACCCCTAGCACAAAGTCTATTTGGTGACTTATTACTCTCTTTGGTGGTAGGGTTGCAGGAGTTCCATCACTCACTATGTCCTTATACTTATCAAGAAATTCTTGTACCTCTGGTGGTAATGGCTCCTTCACTAATTTTTTTCCTCCTTGGGTCTTAGCACAATGGAATACCCTTCACACTCATCATCTTTGATATCTTTCACAAATTGTTTCCCACTACACAACATCACATTAGGAGTCTTTGACTATGGTTCTTAATCTTCTAGTAAAGACTAAATTTTGAAAGTCTTTCCTCCTTTTTTGAAGGTGATGGAATTCTCCTTCCCATCATATACTGCCCCATTGTCAAATAGCATAGGCCTCCCAAGTAGCAAATGGAAAGAATCCATTGGTAGGATGTCACAATGGAGTCTATCCTTGTACCCTGCAATTGAAAACTCAACCCAAGTTTACTCATTGACCAACACACTTTGGCCTTTGTTGAGCCATATCACTTTATAGGAATTCACATGGGGTATCTTGGCTAGCTTGAGTTTCACCACTGCCTCCTCTGAGATGATATTATCTATGGATCCATAGTCCACAATCACTTTACAAACCTTACCAAGAATTTTGCATCTGATTCTAAACAAGGCCCTCCTATGTTTGGGCTCATCCTTGATTTGTTTCCTTATCAATACTCTTCTAAACATTAAGTTCTCTCCCATCTCTAAATCTATATGGTCAATCTCAGGGGTTTTGAAATTTGAAGTGTCCTCATGTGCATATGCTACCCTCTTGTTATTTTTTGCTGCAGAAGGTTTGCCAGGACATCTATAGGATGGATGGCCTAATTGCCCCCAATAATAACACTTCATGGTTTCAAAGTAAGAACTAATCCTACCTCCTCTTCCTCTGTTAGGACCACCATGATTACCCCTACCTCTATTATATCCTCCTCTTTAACTTCTTTTAGTCTGCTGCTCTGTCAACTTTTTCTCTCCTTGTGACCTTTGTTCACTACCTTTGCCTTGGTAAACCCCTCTTTGACCCCTTTTGTCTCTCCCTTTGCCTCTATTGTTATTGTTTTTCTTGAAGCTAGAATCCCCTTTCTTCTTGTTCTTCTCTTCCACCCTTATAGCCAATTGATGACACTTCTAAATTGTAGTTGGTGTCTATAGGTTAATCTCATCTTGGATGTTCCACTTCAATCCACCCAATTATATAGCCACTTTGATTGACTCCTCTTCTTTCAATTTAGACCTTAGAAATAGTCTCTATAATAAATCAATATATGAGGCCACATCTAGGTCTTTTTGTTTCAAGTTTTATCTCTTTCTATGGAGTTGGATTTCATAATTCTCCAGGAGATAATTCTCCTTCAACTTGGTTACCATGGAATTCCAATTTTCTATTGGTTTCTTTCCCATTCTTACCCTCTCATCTTGAAGGTATTTCCACCAAGTCAAAGCTAACCCTCTGAGTCTAGAGTTGGCCACTTTAATCTTTTGGGTTTCACTTACACCCTTGCACTCAAAATGATTCTCCATTTCTTCAATCTAGTCCATGATTGTCTCAATATCCATCTTTCCACCAAACAAAGGTATTCATTCCAAAGCCTTGCTACTTAATTGTTTTATGGATTTCAAGAAAGGTTCCTCATTCAACACTGGGTTTGGTCCAGGGATGAAGTCTTCCTCTTCAACCTTCTGCTTACCCCTACTACTCGTTTCAGCTTCAAAGTCTTTCCTCCTAGCACCATCTACTAGTTCTTCCATCTTCAACCTCATGGCTTCGAAGGTACCTTCAAGGAGTCTATTTTTCTCCTTTTTCTCTTCCATGTCCTTGGCTAATTATTCATTTGTCACCATATTTGTAGAACCACTAGATTCCACCTCTAACATACACAATCCCAATCTTTTATCTTGCTCTGATACCAATTTGATGTATCACTAGTCTTGCTTCTCCCTAACCTCCTCTAGGGTCTCCTAGGTCATTGTATTGTACTACTAGGGTTCTTCCACTAACCCTATGCTCCTTAGGATTATTATAAAAAGATCCTAATCCTTTCAACTAGTGAACACCAAAATGTAAAACAAAACACTCCAAGCTTCCTCCTAGACCCCAAATGATCTTTCTTGCTTCATTTTCCCAATATGCTCCAACTGACCCAAATTGATCAGCAACCACTCCACAAAGATAAATAGGGTTTCCAAGATGTTACTAGGATCCTTTCCACCACCTGAAATCACACTTTGCATTGGAACCCTAATCGAGTTCCAAGAAACAAAACAATTGCTTCCCAAATAAGGCTACAAGCAATTAGGCCTATTTAGGCTCTATTTCTGTAATAACTCACAAAAAGTCTTAACAAGTATGGAAAAAAATGTAGGATCTAGATACCCTTTATCAAGACACTAGATATTTTATAGGTCTAGGGTTCTCAAGCTGTCCGTACAGCTCTGCCTATAATCAAGGCTAAAAATTAGGGTTTCATGGCTTTCAAATCTGGTATAAAAGAAACCTTGTTCTTGCTATAAAAAAACATTCACCAAACCTTCCCATTAAAATTGGGACCTCATAACACATCACCCTACTGCTCACCAAGATTTTATTGAAGCTATGAATGCTTTCAATCCACCAAACTAGCTCTGCAACTACTGGTGATCCCTAGAAATGCCTCACTGTCTTGCCTAGGGAATCATGTTAAAAATGGCTGCCATAATTTCTAGGGCCCCTCCTTTAGTGTAAACAATGTACATGGAGTCACCTTCCATAATCCAAGGGCCCGTGCAAGTGCCACGATGGAGAATGGATCTATGACCCCATTTGTTCACAGTGCTCAATTGAGGACAACAACAATGCAGAAAACATTTAAGATTTTATAAAAGAAACTAAAAATATTGAATCTAAAAATATACTACCACAAGAAGTCTTAATACAATCTACATTAATTAGAACAATGCTTATATAAATTGATTCAATCCATTAAACTCTTCGATCTTCACAAAATACACAAACTGCAACTGTTATTCCAATACACAGTCCGTACACAATATGTATTCAACTTGCCAACCCTTCCAAAATATTGAGGATAGCCTTATGTAGTTTACAAAGGAACTAAAAAATCAGTTTCAGACAATTATGGAACAAATTCCATTGAATTTACATTCTTGAAACAAATGTTATCAATGTTGTCAATGACAACATTGACAACTTTTACAACTTTTTGGATAGGCTATCCAAACTTGGTCTAACCTTGTCCAAAATTTTCCAAACCACTAATTAGGGTGTAATAACATAAAATAGGGCCTCTAGCCCCTTGTTTGACTCAATTGGCATCAAAATACCAAAAACATCCTATTGGAGCTAAATGGACACAAAAGTCTCTAAGGACCTATTAAGGTATCCTCTACTAACACATTACTCAAAAATTAGACCTACATGTCCTCTTATTATCCTAGTGGTCTAGCTAGAACCAATACAAGAAAACACATCAAAGAAGCCCTAGGTTACATTGCATCTTCTAGCCTACCTAGGTGCTCCTGCACCACATCTCTAAACCAAGATTGGACCCATTCATCTAGAAACTATCAGTAGGGTTAACAACATAAGATATTTATTAAGGGTTAAGTACATTGTAATAATTTGTAGACCTAATCAAACCTAGTTAACACCAAGCTGATTCTCTAGTTAGAGTTATAGGTTGTTGTTAAGGTTATGACCCCTTTTTAACGATTAATGCATTGCTCTAGTCAAACTTAGTCAACTGAGGCCTACCCAAAACTGTTACGGGTCCTAGACTTGCAACTAATAACATAAATCATAGTTGACTTTTAGGCATGTGTATGTACTAATGTAGTTAACATTATACCTTTAGAATAAAAGTTTGTACTTATGTTTTGCCCTATTTTTGAGTATGACATTTTGGTATCAGATATGTTGTCAACATTGGGAACCTAAACCCACTACATAATAACCAAAACATTATTCTTTGTGTGTAGGATGCCTCCTATTACATGACAAGGTTGTAAGTGTGGATGAGGTCATCAATGTACCCCCTTGGTTTGAGAGGAGTTACGACCAAAGGTGGTTCTCGAGGGAAATCAGGATCCTCCTCTCGAACCACCTCCTAATCCAAATGCCAATATATTGATGGCACTACAAAATCTTGCTAGCATCATTTTGGACAGGATGCCTCCAGTTGCATAACATAATGTACAACATGATAGAGAAGGATGGGAGTAATCAGTCAAGGAATGAAGTAGGAGCCCACCTCCTAGGTTCGCTGAGGGTCAGGATGAGGAGGAAGTAGGGTCCATTAGAGGACCAAGATTTATAACTAGAATAGAGGCTCAAAGGTTTGAAAGAGAATCCCCTGACACTGGTGATCATATGAGAGAGCTAATGCAGTTGCAACCACCCCTATTCAAAGGATCCATAGATGGTACAGAGGCAAAGTCTTCGCTTCTGAGTCTTGAAAGGTGCTTTGGCTTGCGTTCCTATGGGAGAAAACTCAAAGCATGATTTTATATTCGCCTTTTAAGAGTAGGAGCCTCCACTTGGTGGGAACATGAGAAATTCAAGGGGCACATGATGATAGATACCCTTATGTGGGAGGCCTCTTGGAGATACACCGAGCTAGATATCTCTCAGAGTAGTTCATACAACATCGTACAGACGAATTCCATGACCTCTAGTAGAGAGGAATTTCAGTAGCCCAGTATGAGGGAAAGTTTTTAGACCTCCTCCCATATGTTGAGTATATTTAAGGGATGATAAACTTGAGGTCAATCAATTTATTAATGGATTGAACCATTCTATATTAGGCATGGTACGCATGGTACCACCAGGAGACTTGTATTTTATATTGATAGAGCCTTGTTTTCCGAGTAGGTAGTTAAGGGATCTTAGAACCGTAATGCCACACCATAGGCTACAGGTATTTAGAGACCCCCATGGAAAGGGAATCATAGGAACTCTTTGGGGTAATTTATAACCCCACAACCACAACAACAATAGCCACGATAGTCTCAGTAGGACCAGAGACCACATGCACCTTATACACCTTCAAAACAGACTCAACAGTCCTCTAGGGGTGGGTATAGTGGGTCTAATAGGACAAGAGGTTCACAATACTCCAGACCTTAGAGCGTGTAGGTTCAGGTGCATGAACCATGTTACACTTGTGGTTCCTTGGGGCACTTAGCTATAGAATTTCCTTAGGGAGGTAGTCAGTGACCATCTTTGTCAGAACCTATAGTTGGGGATGTAGGCAAGTACCATAGAGTATTTGTAGCAGTTGATAACTTCCAAGAAAAGCACCAAGCCATCATCATTGAGGCCACATGTGGAGTCAAATGAATATATGGCTATGGAGTCCATCCATATTATGGCTTAACGGACCTTGGAAATTTGAGGGCAGGGAGATGGACTAGGTTGGGGTCTAGTGGGCTTGCTATGATGAGGTTAAAAATTCATGGTAGGTTGTAACATAGATGAGGTCACAGTTTCCCCACCTCTTTGATGAACTCCAAGATGATGTTCATGCCTAGAGGGGGGTGGATGTGAGACTTACCCCATCCCATCATAGCTTAGCACTATTTTTCACATATATGCTCTACAGTTTATACTAACTTTTGATATAGTTAGACTATTTTCCCACACATATTACTTTATGGATCTGTTGAATCCTTTACTTGTATACAACACCTGATTATTTAATCAGGAAAGCTATGTGTTACTTTATGTTATTAATATAGTTTTTAATTTGATACATTATATTGAATTAGTATGAAGATGTTATAGTTGTCATTTTTCACATCTAGCTCAAACTCTTGAACATGGGTAGCTGATAAGATATGTATGGATGGAATGGTTCATTTAAAACTATAGAGGTTTAAGTGTTTTTTCATTGAGCTAAGTTTTTTAGAACAACAATAAGTTGGAAGAGATAATGAAATGCGGAAAGAATCACCATCTTCTCATATTTCAAGCAAATAAGTATCATAAGAGATGCATAGATGTTTAAATACTTTTCAGGATTACATTTTTCATTGAAAAAAATCTTTTTATCTTTTCATTTCCAAAGAAAATAAAATGCATGCAATTTTAAGATGCCACACAAGATATGGATGCCACTAAAAATAATGCAAGAAAGAGCATGCATATATACAGAAGTGAAGATAGAGATACAGGTTGTTTCATTATTGCCTAGATGGAATGATGGTTGAGGTTATTGAGTGTCCTTGGTTGGCTAGTTGAAGTGCTTTCAACTCCTGGAGGTGCCTGCAAAATATGGAAGAGAGAGTGTTAGTGTAAAATAGACTAAGCATGATGAAATTAACACCTATCTCTAAGAATGACTGCAATATAAATACATATTCAGAATGGTACATAAAAGAACAAATGTTTTGCTAATAAGTTTTTGATTAAGGAAAATAGGTTTTGATGGGTTCCTGAAACCCTACAGAGCTATAAAAAAACTAAAAGCATAGTAACAATTAGCATCAACATAAAAGGAACAGGCAAGCCAACATCCATACAAAACAGTCCCAAAGATTACATAAAGCCAGGGAGGAAACCAAAAAGACCTGAAAAAAAGCCAGGAACACAAATCAGGCAATTTCTTTGAGAATCTCAGTAGCACAAAACTCCAGCTCAATCATTCTACCCGCAGCCTCTTTCAGGTCAGACATATATTTATCATCTTCCTGTTTCTCCATCTTCTTTGTGGTGGCTCTTGTCCTCTTCTTTGATCCCTCTTCAGGTGACTTATCCCTACCACAGCTCGGTGACTGATCCTCCTTGCTTCCCCTTTTCTCTTCAATCTTGGGAATAAGCACCTTACTGCTATCATTTGATGCTTTTAGGATATTGTATCTTTGTTTTGAAATTTTAACTAGAGATTCCTCAATACTTTGGACCCTTTTCTTCAACTTGTTCACTCTACTATCCAAATCCCTATCCTCTGTAGGATTTGACAGACAAATCCACATAATGCCAAGAATACCTGCATGCAAATAACCTGTTACAAGAGAGAAATAGAAAGAGGGAAAAAGAAGAACTCAGAAGTTACTCAAAATGTGAGAACTAAATTATAATCCGAGTTAATGAAAAAAGAATTACAAGGTTCAACCTATAAAGGTGAAAAAAACCCTAAAGCCTAAAAAAGCTAGGCTGCACATTAATAATTAATAAAAGAAATAGTTATTAATGCACCTAAGAGAACGATTAAGTACTAAAGAGTAATAAATTAACTAATTAAATCAACATGATTTAATTAATAAGAAAACTAATGATTACTCTAACACCCCCCTTAAGCTAAGCACAGGGGGTAAGCTAACCTAGCATAGCTATGAAAGTAAGAAATGGGTCCCGACAACAAGGCCTGATCAGGTACCCAATACAAAGAAATCTTTGTAAACCGGAGACAAAGAAGAAAACCCAGTGGGAAAAACCCCTCTCCAAAAAGAGAGAAAAATGCAAAAAAGAAATGGCTCAAGAGACTATCTCAAGGCCATAAGTACAATCAGCCCCCCCATGAGAGAGGGATGAGACACCAAAGTCCCCTCAGAATAAAGAAACTCCTGTCACAATGGTAGATGCCTGATGTAGAATCCAAAAGGAGATCCTGAAGCGGCAAATGATATTCCTCCCCTTGGGAAGAAATGAAACCAAAGGATGATGTCAAAGAAACCCTATGAAGAGTGATGGACCAATCTATCTTAGGATGTGTGCCATGATCAGATGCTGAAGAATCTCTTTGTCTGAACTGAAATAAATGATGCCAAATCCAAACTGATGTGGAGAATCCTGAAATGCAACCGCAGAATGCACGAATAATGGTGGGAAAGCAGTGATAACCTGACTGTCAAGGTAGAGGAGATGAATGTCCTCAAAATAATCTTCCAAATTTGTAGTATAAGACTCAACAAACAAGAAAGATATGTCTACAACATAAGAGTCCAAAGTATCTATGTCTGGAAGATGTATGATTTTCTGCTGCACAGAATCAGGAGCAACAGGAGATGCTGATGAAGTCTCAGTCTGAAGAGTGGAAACTATGAGATAAGCCTCTCATCCATCAGAACATGTAAGGGTGTCTAAATACTCAAGCTCCTCTAAAGTATCATGATCAAAGGGTGTATTCTCTCTCCAAGCAATGGGTATGAGACAATCTGAAGTAGGATCCTCTGGGAATGGAGAGAGATTAGGGTCTCCATAGATCTCCCAAAGACGTGTCCAAAGTGGGTAAGGACAATCAATGCCCGATATAGCCAACACAATGTCATGATCGACACTAGACACTATAAGTCCTACTATGTGATCTTGAATAATATCCCATGCTAGGTTTCCCTTTGAAGTGGCTGGTTTGGGTATGAGATCATACAAATAAGGCAAAATATTAAGCCACCTACAATGTGTAAGTATACCTTTTGCCCATGACTCATAATTACCTCATTCCATAATAACAACTGAAGGGTGAGTAGAAAAACCCATGATAACTCTTCAAATGAAACAAACTAATAAATCTGACCAACCTGCATTTAGATCAAATTAATATAACCCATCCCATGCAAACATAACCCATGTAGGTGCCAGAATGTCCAAGTAATTGAGCAAAGTGTAAAAACACACAAAGCTGAATGAAATTTACTTGGTAATTTTTTTGATAAAATAGACAGTAAATATAGAAAGATCACTAAAACACCTTTCCAATGCCTATTCGTTTGCACAAAATGGAGTTTGGACGCAAAAGATATGCCCCTGAGAGTGAAAAGCATAAGTTCTGACTTTGACTGGAAAAACAGACATCAAAACTATGAAAAAAGAAAAAAAAAACCTACATAATGAGATAGAGATCGGAAAGATCTTTCCGACGATATAAGGAAGTCAAAATTCTGATGTTGTATGCTCAAGATATGAGCAAAATACAAAAACTGCTCCAAAAGGGTTTGAGAGTTAACCCTAGTGGTTAGGATAACCGCTAGAGGTTAACCACTAGTGGTTAATTGACAGCGGCGCCCATTTGCACTACTATGTTATTTTTTAACCTTGTATGCATTATTTTTTAATACAAAAATCAATAAATTTTGATTTGTCACCTCAAAATTTGAGCCGTACGGCCTAGGAGAGAATTTTTTTTCTAGAGGCTACTGTGGCCAAAAATGGTGAAATTTATATGAAAATTAACTCTCCCAGGCCTTTTGAGCATGATGGTGGTGTCCATTTTAGCTCAAAGTGCTTCTGAAAAAAGCGTCTCTTCTAGAATGAAGAAGAAACCCTAGAAAAGCTATGGTTTTTGCCCTCGAATCACAGCTTCACAAACCCAAGACCAGGCAGTAGCAGTGTGGCTCTGATACCATGTAAGATTTGAGAGATACAAATCCACAAAATTCCAAGAACACCTGCATGCAAATAACCTGTTACAAGAGAGAAGAAAAAAGAGGGAAAAAGAATAACTCAGAAGTTACTCAAAATGTGAGAGTTAAATTATAATCTGAGTTAATGAAAAAAGAATTACAAGGTTCAACCTATAAAGGTGAACAAAACCCTAAAGCTTAAAAAAGCTAGGTAGCACATTAATAATTAATAAAAAAATTAGTTATTAATGTACCTAAGAGAAAGCTTAAGCACTAAAGAGTAATAACTTAACTAATTAAATAAACATGATTTAATTAATAAGAGAACTAATGATTACTCTAACATCATCCTCTATGTTCTTGTTGTTGTTTTTAATGTTTTCTTTCTCCAGCTTGTCCATTCTTTTTTTTAGCTTGTAGATTTCAAAGAAAGTCCATTTAGTGGTTCTGTAACTATCAATGACACTATTTTTAGCATTGTTCAACACATCCATTTGAGGATCCTCCCTTGCATTTTCGCTAAGAATCACTAAAGTTGGATCAATTAATTCTTCCATCTATATTCTACCCTCCTTGTTCTCCTTAGCCAAAGTCTTAATCATTTCTCTCTTTATCCCCATTTTAGCAGAAACCGTATCAAAATTCCTCCAAAAAACTTTCTTATTTTTACCAGTAATTTTGCAAGTGTAATGGTCAGCCCCATACTCCTCAAACCCCTGATTCTAATCAGCCTCCTCATTCTCCCTCCTCTAATTCTCCTCTTTTTTGTCTCTCTCCTCTTGCATAATGTCCTGGCTGTCCTGCCTCTCCTCCTGGGTCTCCTCCTTAAATGGTTTCCCTCTTTTAAGCCTCATAACCCCCTTCCCTAAACAAATCTCCTCTTTCTAAACCGATAATTTAATCATTATCTTCCTCTTGCCTTCCTTCTTCCCCAGATTCCCTCCTTGTTTGGTATTTACCTCTTCACCAGAACTATCATCCTCTATTTCCGTACCATCAACATTCTCATTGTAATCCCTATCAGAGGAAATCTCAATATGCTGTTTTAAAATTGGAGAATCAATTTTCTCCATTTTAACCCTTTTCTTTCCCTTCTTTGTCTGCTGAATCTCTTCCTCCTCAGTATCCGAGTGCATATCTCAGCTGTCCTCAGTATAAGAGGGAACGTAATCCTCACCCGATTCCTCTGGCTCATCTTTTCCCTCCTCCATGCTCTTAATTTCCTTCCCCATAGTGCGAGCTTTAAAATATTCATAAATTAACAACAGAAAACCCACATGGAAAGTCAGGTTGTTGATGGGTTTCTCCTTATAATCATTAATATTTTCATTGAAAGATGAGTATAGGAAGAAGGGGATAGATATCTTAGCCCCATACCTGAAATGGTTGAGAAGCACAAAGTGGTGAGTGCTTATGCGGTCGAATCTTGTATCTAGAGAGATGTACTTGATAATAACCCGCAACATGAACCTCCATAGCAACTTGGTTGAACTCGGCTGGTAGAAAGTGTCTTTATTCACTAAAGAATTCTTTTCCTCTGTGTCATTAACAAATTCTATCAAAGCTTGCCCAGAAATCTTCCTATCTCTAAAATTTTTTTCCCCTATAATTGGGATACCCATCACAACCGAGACTATTTCCTCCATCACCATGAAATCCACTACATTAATTTTGACTTGCCCTTCATTCCATCTTTTAACCATCATCTTTGTAACAGAGGGATTTCAACCATGAAGACACTCAATGAAGGTAGTCACCTCACCTTTTTTCAAAATCTTCCAGACCTTAGAGAGTCATCACCATTTTTTGGTTTCCTTCTCCAGTTCCATCCTATGCCTTTCACTCACCATTTCAGCTCCTTCTCTGCCTCCTCTATTTCTGGTATTTTACCCACTAGAAACCCTCTATTTCCAATTGAGATTATGTTTATGCTTTGTGAATCTTCTTTTAGACTCATGAATGTAATAATCAATTTTATGCCTCCAAGTGTGCCGATGAGACCTGAAAAAGTAAATCCCTCTGCCTCTCCAATACTTTCATATCATTCGGTGATACTTCCCCCATATGTTATTACTCTTCATTATTATCATTTAATATATCCGAGTATTCCCGAAACACAAGCACTTTCTATCAGAGCTAAGATTTTTGGCATAATTTTATTCTTGTCATTCCACCTTTTTGTTCTCTCACTCTTGACTCCCATATTTTCCAACCTGTCAACCACCTGATTGGCTTCCTGGTATTCATGAGCCACATGGACCTGATCAAAGGTTTTGAGGATTTGTCTACACTCCCCTATTATATTATCAATTGTCCACGTAGGCTTGGTCTTTTCATTTAAGCAATCTATTATGTTCTTTGAGTCCCCTTCTAACAACAAATTCTTGATCCCCATATCCTGAGCTAGCCTTAAGGTGTAATGTGCTGCACTCGCCTCTG
Source organism: Thuja plicata (assembly GCA_018584345.1). Classification (NCBI taxonomy): domain Eukaryota; kingdom Viridiplantae; phylum Streptophyta; class Pinopsida; order Cupressales; family Cupressaceae; genus Thuja; species Thuja plicata. The sequence goes on from MU223494.1 coordinate 1,409,801, forward strand.
AATAGTGGCTTGTTTGTGACCCCAGGGGAGCTAGAATAGCTGCAGTGCCTTTTTCATGAGAGTTCCTTATAATTCCTCCCACTCCAGCCTTCCCAGGGTTTCCTTTTGCAGCCCCATCAAAGTTTTCTTTGAACCAACCTTTCGGTGGTAAGGTCCATCTACAATCCTTTCTCTTATTGGTATCATTAACCCCTTTGTTGTGAAGTGGATTGGGACCTTTGCTGTTAGTGTAGTTTTCCATCAGGGCATTAGTTATTTTGTGGGAGACATACTTAGCAGTGGTAACTTTTTCTTGAAAGATCCTATTATTTCACTCCCTCCATACTCCCCGACATATGTGTGGCATCACCCAAGACCATAAACAATGCCCTCTCATCCCCTGTTGCCATTGGTCAAAGAGCTCAATATTCGTAATTTGGAAACACCAGGACATCTCAAAAAAAGATAGGAAATGATACCATATTTATCTGGGGAAGTCACAGTGGATAAACAAGTGGTCCACACTCTCACTTTCATTTTTGCATAAGATACATCTATTAGGAATGTGCTTCCCTCTCTTAATAAGGTTATCCACAGTCAAAATATGATTTTGGAGCATAATCCAGAAAAAGATATTGATCTTAGGAATAATACCAGGATACCAAGCCTTAGCGCAAATGGGGGGAGTATCAATGTGTTGCATGGTTTCATATCCTAAAGCCACTATGTAGATACCATCTGTAGTTTCCCCCCAAACAATAACATCTTCATTGAGAGAGGAGAGTGTGACCAATTTTGACCATCAGTGGCTTTAAGTCCTGGGACACCTCAATTAGGTCCACCCAATCATTGTTGATTTTGTAGTCGCTCACTCTACTTCCATATCTTTCAGTAAACGTATTAGCCCATCTATTATAGGCTCCATGTTCCATAAGGGTCCTTTTCTTAGCCAATCATCATGCCAAAAGTTGACATCCCTGCCATTGCCTAATTTCCATCTTTCTTTCTCGGTAGCTATACCCTTAGTCCTCATAATTCCATTCCAAATTCAGGAGCCCTTCGGGTCCATATCTCTGCTAAAGAATAGTTTGAAGGTCATGTTTGAGGCATATTTGTCCTTCATAATATCCCTCCATTCCCCTATTGAATTTAAAATTCTCCATATTTTTTTTTCTTGCAGAGCCTTGTTGAACTGCTTCAGATTCTTGATTCCCAGCCCTCCTTATTTTTTAGGCTTACATATAGTTTCCCATGCCACCAGTAGGTAATTCTTGTTTCCTTCTTTGTCGGCCCACAAAAAATTTCTTTGAATGGCCTCCAGAGAGTCCGCCACTTTAGCAGGAATTGAAAAAAGGCTTAAAGTGTAAGTAGGGTGGTTCTAAAGAGTGGATTGTATCAAGAGAACTTTCCCTACCTGACTAAGGGTGATACCCTTCTAGCCCACCAATTTCCTGTTGAATCTATCAATTAGGTTGCCCCAGAAGGTCTCTAGAGGTTTGGATCCTAATGGAAGCCCTAAATAAGTTGATGGAGAGGACCCAAAACCACATCCCAAAATTACATCCATTTTCATTTGTCTATCCATGGGGGTGTTAATGAAGACCACCGAGCTCTTTTTCCAGTTAATAAGCTATCCCGTAGCATTGGAATAAGAATTCAGGATTTTCTTTACATTTCTAGCTTCTTTCGCCGAGGATTCACTACCTAAAATGGTATCATCCACAAATTACTAATGGGAAAAAATGAGAGGACTAGACAAAGGTTTTAGCCCAATGATGTGTCCCCTACTCCTATTATCTTGGATAAACCTTCCCAAGCACTCAGCCAAAATAATGAAGAGGATCAGAGAGAGGGGGTCTCCTTGCCTTAGACCCCTAGAAGATTTGAAGAAATGTGATGGAGAACCATTCACCATCACCGCAAAAGAAGGGGTGCATATCAGCTATGAAATAATCTTTCTCACCTTATTATTGAAGCCAAAAGCCCCCAAAATATTATTCAGGAATATCCAATCAACCCTGTCATATGCCTTGGATATATCCAGTTTGAGAAGGAATCCTTCCCTTTTTCCTTCCTCCAAAGAGTGAATCACCTCATGCACTGCCATGATAGAGTCCAAGATTTGTTTACCAGGGATGAAAACCATTTGTTGGGGGGCAATAATAGCCAGAAGGATTTTAAGGAAGCTATTAGTTAAGACTTTGGCTATGATCTTGTAAAATGAGTTACAAAGACTAATAGGTCTACAACTATCAAAAGAATCTGCAGCTGGAGTTTTAGGGATGAGTAAAAGAAAGGTGGCATTAATCTCTTTAAGAAGGCTCTTAGCTTAAAAAAATTCCCAGATAGCTTTAACAAGGTCATCTTTGATAAATTCCTAGTACATCTGGAAAAAGAAAGTAGGAAAACCATCAGGGCCAGGGGCCTTATTCACAGGCAGGGAAAAAATGGCTTTGTGGATTTCCTCCTGATCAAGGATAGCCATCATATCCTTGTTGTATCTAGCAGTGATCACCTTAGGGATGGTCTAAAGAATTACCTCCTGGTCATCCACTCCTAGATGATGTTCTTTAGTAAGTATTTGAGAGAAGTACCTAATGGCCTCATTTGCAATCTCATTGTCTTCCTCCAAAGTTAAATCCCCTTTCTTAATAGCACTGATTCTATTAGCCATCCTGTGTTTCATAGTAGACAGATGGAAGAATCTAGCATTTTTTTCCCCCTCTTTCATCCACACCGATCTAAACCTTTGCCTCTATAACATTTCCTCTTTTCTGACAATGTTGTGAAGTTATGAAAGAATGGACTTTTCTACACTCATTCTATCTTCATCATATATGTGGCTTTGGATCTCTTCCTGAACCCCTGCAAGCTCTATCTTAATCCTATCTTTGGCATGAAATTTTTTACCAAAGTCCCTTTTGTTCCACTTTCTAATCTCCATTTTTATGTTCTTGAGCTTCTTAGCCACCCTGTACATCATTGCACCATCCACATCTATACTCCACCACTCCCTTATCTTATTGAGAAGGTTAGGGTGGGTAGACCACATCCTCTCAAATCTGAAGGGGAAAGCCTTTTTCTTGTTGTGACTATCCAGGGTGAGAGAAATCGCAGAGTGGTCAGATCCAAATCTTGCCATAGAGGACAAATGATAGTGATACTGCTACATCCATTCCATAGAGATGAGGGATTTTTCAAGGCACACATGAATACACTCCAAATGAACTCTCCTATTCGACCAAGTAAATTTGCCTCCTCCTAAATCCACATCAATGAGAGCCAAGTCATTGATCATATTAGCTAACTGTTTCCTACTCTCCAGGTCAGAGGGCAGCCCCCCAAATTTATCAGCTTCCTTTAGGGGGGTGTTGAAATCCCCCATGATAATGGCTTTTGGATTAGTCATCTTAGTGAACAAATTCTGCATTTGGTCCCAAAAAATTCTCTTGCTATTCTTGGTGTTCCGAGCATAAATGTTCATTATGAACTAGCTCTCCTGGTCTTTTAGGTTGTTGAATTGAATAAGTAAAATGTTACCTTCATCAAAGATGATTTGAGCTATGAGATTATCCTTCCATAACACTAGTAAGCCACCATAGGCTCCCTTAGAGTCAGTAGCTGCTATCCTCATACCTTTGCCAAAGGAAATGCTTTCCACTTTTTTTTTTTTTTTTTCATTTTAGTTTCCTGTATCAAAAAAATGTCTGACCTATGATCCCTTATTATATTTCTAATAATTTCTTGTTTGTGGACTCCATTTAGCACATGAATGTTCCATGATATGACCTTCATGATTTATTATATGAGAAAGACTCCTGGATGGTCCTCTGAGATCCATCTGCTATATTTCTTTTTGCTTCTTCCTTTCTAATTTGATTCATACTCTTCCTTCCCAGTGTGTTAGACTTGCTACCTATGTCTACTTTATCTCTACTTCTCATAGCTGCAGGTGAAGCCAAAGAAGGGTCCCTACTTTTTTTATTTTTCACTATTATCCATGGTCCCACATTCTCATCTTTGTAACCATCTTTGTAACTATCCAAGAGGGATTCCATTCTTGAGATTTGTCCAGGAGTAGTTGCTGATACCAATTCCAGGAAATGACTTATCTTCCCTGGAGAAATATAAGTGCTTCTGTTAAAGTTTGATTCTTGGAAGAGGATTGGGCCTTGTCCCTCCTCATGCCTCCCACCTTCCTTTGAATTAGGAACAAAGGAGAATTCAGTGTTGTCTTCAGCTATGATCTCACCATCTTCTAGGTTTTTTGGAACTCCTTTATCTCCTTTCCCATACTCCATAAATGGGCCTGTTGGGCTTGCCATTTCCCCTTCCCTCTCCCTGCCTTTTAAAGACTGAGCTTGTGGATGTCCCTTTCCCTCTCCCTCTATTGTTATGTTCTCTTTAGTCTTCTATTGAGCTAGCTATTGTTCGAGGTTATCAGTAGTTATCTCCCCTTGTGGACTTTGTTTTTCTGTTACAAGAGTTGTTTCATTTGGAAATTTCTCCTTCCAGACCTTCTTGGTATAGTTAAGTACCTTGATCAAAGGTTGATTCTCCATCCTCTTACCTTGTTTGATTTTATCATTTTGGGATTTCTCCTTCTCAATGACCATAGGGCACCTTTTGGCCTTATGTCCAGCTTTTTTGCAATGGAAACAAGTAAAAGGAACACTTTCATACTCAATCTGTTGCACTCATTTTCCCAATCTGGATTGAAAAATGATTCCCTTTGGCATATCCTGACCTTCTTCAACTCCAATGAATATCCTCACATAAGTGAGTCTTTTCTTTGCTTCCGTAACTGGCTCTATTGATAGCAGCTCCCAAAAGGATCTAACAATGCCCTCAAAAACATCTTTATGCCAGTACTCCAAAGGAAGCTCATGTAGCCTATCCCACACCGACACTTGGATCAGGAAATTATTATTGAGATCTAGGTTAGAGGTCCATTTCTACAGAGTGAGGGTGGATCTTCTCACTGACCAGTTCCCCATGCAAAGAATCTTTGACTGATCTTCTTGACAGGAAAACTGAAAAGACATAAAACCTTTTGCCATTGCCAAAATAACAACCTGAGCTTTTAGATCCCACTTGTTTGTAACAAAGGTTCTTACAATATCTATATTGGGTCTGGATCCTATGAAATTTCCCACTAGAGTTGCATCCATACTCAAAATACTATGATCAATAAGCTTGAAAGGCAACTCTAAACCATAGATCCCCTGCTCTTTGTTAGAGACATCTTTAATCGTTGGGAATAGAGACTTACCCGAGGGTTTGACTCCAAACAGATTTGTCCAGCACCCCAGTGGGGCCATGCCAGCACCTGTGTCTCTCATTTTTGGAGTCGTGACCTCATTTTTCCCTTGATCTGGCTGCATTTCCCATGGATCCCCTTCATCTGTCGAATCTCTAGCCCCCTGGTCCTTGACCTAGTCCAGACCTGCACTCTGATCATCCTTTTTTGGCGTGACAGTTTTCTTACCCAGATCCAGATTCAAAATTTTACCTCCTATCACCGTTCCTCTCTCGTCACTCACCATTTTCAAGATGTTTTGCTAATAAGTTGTTTAATGTGTAGGAATAGGTTTAAAGGCATGGTAGGTTGTTGAAGTGACATGCATTCATTTCATGCATGAAACTTTCCAACTGAGGTATGAAGAGGCCAAGAAAGAAGATTTGAGTAGGCTATTGAGGGGGAATGCATAGGTTTTGAGCATGGGGCCTTCTTTCTGAATCATGGGGCTATTTGAAGACCTATGTTGTTGAAGGGATGTCTCTTTCAAACACAAAACCTTTCCACATTCAGTTTTTTAGATTAAAGATACTAGAACATCAAAATGTAAAGGGACATAACTTTATGTCATGAATCGTACTAGTTCATTCATAAAAAGGACAAAGGGAATACAACAGAAATGAAAAGGAAGCCATTAGAGTGGAAAGTAAAAGCTACATGAAGAGTAAAATATGTCAAGAACAAAAAATTAAATTCTCAAATTTTCATTCTTCAGCATTTATTAACTCTTTCATGGTTTCATCGAGAGGTATAGGATGTTCAAATTTTTCATTTGTTTCATCAACTAGAAGAGTTTAGTTTTGTTCAAGAAGCTTATTCATGCCACAAACCTGAGGGGTTTCAAGGAAATTTTAGAGTGTTACAGTTGAATATATGTTTTCCAATAGATACATATAAATGTGGTTATTAAGTATTTCAAAAAATCACAAATAACAGTCATATACAACATGTCTACGACGACAGCCAGATTGAGTACATAGTCATTATTTAATTGCTATGAAAGAGATGTCCAAAATAAAATTATAGAAAGTGATCATCTTAAAGGAAACAACAACCACAACAACAAAGTTTTAAGAGTCAAGAGAAGAGGTATGGTGGCTGAGACACTAGGAGGGTAAGATCTCAGAAAATAAAAAAGGTATATAGAAGGAGATAAAATGCAAGCCTCCATTTCTCAACAAAATCCAGATGTGGTGGATAAATTTCTTAATAAGGATCATGGAAATAAAGATTTATTTCATATACTTACTCATTGAAATCGATGAACAACAACGGTTTTTATTCTTTAGCTCCAACATGGCGGCAAGCTCAACAAACAATTTCAAACCTCAAAAGAAGGCAGTCTCTAGCGAAGATGGAGAAATATTAATAACTTTGCCTCATTTCAAGCGACAAGGCTCGGGGAAAGTAATGCAATGTATGAGGAACAACATACAAGTTTCATTTGTAAAGTATGCAGAGAGAGTTCCAGCATGGCATCAGGCAACATTTTCAGCTTCAAACCCTTCATGGAGGCGGTTGGAGCAAAGCAACAGTAAGACAATCAAAATGAACCAAATGAAATTTCTTTAGGGTTCTTTTCCTCTTTGTAAAGCCTTAGTTTCTTTTCCTTAAGCTTTTTTGTGTTTACTTTAACTCCTGATGTGTTAAGAAGGGTCGAAGCTTCATGGCTTTTGTTATAAACCTTAACTTTAACTTTAAATAAGAATAACCTATTCATTGATTTGAACTTATAAATTAATGAATTTTATTTATTATGTAATTCATTAATTTATAATTTTAAATCTAATGAATATATTATTCTTATTTAAAGTTAAAGTACAAATTTCCAAATGCACATATTATTTAATTAAAATGATAATTTGAAATATCAGACTATGCAATTTAATGAATATCATTTTAATGATATTCATTAAATTATGTATTTTGATATTGTAAATTATTATTTTAAAAATAAAATGTAAATTTTTAGAGTTCTTTTAATAGGTTTTGACTTTTAGAAGTTTTGTTCATTTGTTCTTATCGTATTTTAACATATTTAATTTTGAATAAATAGTCTAAACTATTTACTTTTAAAAAATTAAATATATTAAAATATGATTTGCAATACAATAATTTCAAGAGTCTAATATTTATTTATTAATTATTACGTAATCATGTTTTAACATATTTAATTTTTGAACAAATAGGCTTACTATCTTTTTTAAAGATTAAATATATTATCATGTCAATTAAGTAATAATTAATAAATAAATATTAGGTCTTAGGGGAGTTTCTTTATTGCATTTATTGTGGATAGTAATAATAGTTTGTCAATATTATAAGATAAATATTATTCATTATTCAAGTGCAGTTAGGAAGTCTTTTTAGGAGTTGGCCTTGGGTTAATTTACACTTTTATAACAGTTGACTGTCAGTTGACTACCTAGCTCGTGCTCATTTCAAGGAGATGTTTTCAATTCAGACTTAGTTTTGGGTAGTTAAGGCCTATCCACGACATCTTGAGGCCCTTTTGGGGTGGTTTTGGAGTTGTCATTCAGTTATCATCAGTTGGGGAGCATTTTGGAGCAGTTTGCTCATAGTTTCTAGCAATTATATCCCTATTTTGGTGGGATTTCTTCTCACATTCAACCCCCATAGTTTTTGCATGATTTTAGAAGACTTGGAGCATTTTTGGGGTAGTTTTGAGTAGCACTTTAGTTGTGCATGGCTTAGAGGAGTTTGTGGATCAGTTATACCTCAGTTTTCAGCATTTTAGCTCATGATTTTAAGGGGTTTTCTCATGCATGCAACCCTTTTTTATCTATGGCCTATATTATTGTATTTTTACCTCTTTTGGGGGGTCTTCTTTTGGGCTCACATGTTTTACATGTTCCATACATGTGAGTAGATTGTAAGAACACTTTGTAGTAGGTTCTTAGATTTTTTTGCAGAGTTTTGATACCTTTCAAGCAATATTTCTGTGTTGTTGTTTGATTGTGAGTTGTTGATTTAAATAATTTTTTTGTATACCTTTGTTGAATTAGTTTTCTTCAAGTTTTGGTGCAGAAGATGATGTCTCATGGTGCAGATTTATGATTGTGTTTTCTGATTTCAAGTTATTAAACAGTGAAAGCGTTATAGTTTTCCTCTTTACTATTGATAAATGAGCTTATCATAGAGTTATTATTGCATATAGCTGGTTATTGTGTTTCCCCTCTCTGAATTATCTCCTAAGTCTTGCGCCAACATTAAATATTGGTGGATCACCTTAGTAGTAGTTTGTTTCCCAAGCATATCCTTCTACCCTTTCCCACATACACATTTAGTTTTAGGTGAGCCCTATCTAGGAACCAACATATCTGTTGGAGATTCTTCTCTCATTTTAGGACAATAGACCCCTTGAGAGAGTTTCCATGTTTTAACAGGATAGCTAGATTTCAAATCAAGCTAAAGGTGCAATCTTGATTGACAATAGTTATCATGATGTAAATTGGTTTAGGAAAATCATGTTATGTGTATTTAATTAAATGCAGATGTTGTTTTATTATCAAAGAGTTATTGTTTAAGGTAAGTGTTAATGCATGATTAATTTTGTTATGTTATATATGATGTTTTATTGGACCTACCAATGTGTGCAATGAGTGTGAAGGAACAGTGACCATGGTACTAAACAGGGATTGAGGAATGAACTTATGTTTGTTGGAATTATATTGAGATGATGTATTGAGAGGGGAGGGGTGAATCAGTACCTCTAAAACTTATCTTGGTTAGCCCATTAACCCTTAATCATCAGTTTGTAAATTATCTTATCTAACTGCTCATCTTTCTTTATGCATATGCAATCATATCATAAATTCTTTAGTATGTAACCATAACAAAAACATTCATGAAAATAGATAACACATGACACAAGATATGATATCACAGAAAACTTCTGTTAGGAAGTAAAAACTGCGGTGGGGATTGTTACCCACAAGACTTCTCTATCTACAGATAAGAAGAGGCCGATTAAGGCTTACATTTGGTCACTTCTGATGACCTACCCTGTTAGGAGTATTACAGTGGAGATCTGTTAAGATCTACTTCATTTGAAGCTTTTGCAACACTGTTAAGTGTGCACTCTGTTAAGAGATTTGGAAAGAACGGTTAAGTCCACCTTCTACAAAAGGATTTTAGATGTGATGCACTTGTTAGAATATAACTACATAAGTCTTTGATCTGATGATAAATGCAATCTTCAATTGTTGATAATAGATCCTATAAAGCTTCATACATATTAATAATCATCCTTCCATGATTGAATAATACCTTTATCTGCTTATCGGTAGCCTCTATGTGTTCTTGATAACTGATGTATTCTGTTTCTGACATTTGCATGAATTCTACCTTCTTCTCCTTAGATTCTCTTGGTGACTATCAACAACAATAAATTCATGTACTCACAATTGAGTTTGAACATCTATTTATACTAAATTAGACTCAGTTCTTGATTCATGCATCGCAAGTTAACTTTAGATCGAAGGTTTACAACTTGACCTTGATCTTTAGTTAGATATGTTTCAGATCCATTAGGATGCATTAAAACATTTACATAAATCTTGCTTGACCCTCAAGTTATGATTTAAAACAAATAAAAAATCTATAAATAGAATTACATTGCTTTATCCGTTGTGTAAAAATCAGATCCACAATTTACGGGTTCTTCAACTGACTGTTGGTTCTGACAGTCGGTTCTCTTGGTCATCGGTGTTCCTTTCTTGAACTTTTTCGTTGGGTATGCCTTTTTTTTTCTTGTCAGGTTAGTTCTAAAAACTATGTCACCAGTGATGCTTGTGGTCGCCGGTGCTACTTGTGGTCACCGATGATCTCTGTGGATTCTATACTTAGCATTTTTCTTATGGCCTTTGTATTCTATTGGGTATGCTATCTGTTTGCCGGTAATGCTTGTAATCTGCTGGTGAATCTTGTAGTCTGGCGGTAATGCTTTAGTCTACCAGTGATCTTTGTCAATGTTTTTCAATAAGTGTACTAATGGCAAAATAATGTCATCAATGTTATCACTGTGATGCTAAGGTCTTGTCTACAAAAAGAGATATGGATCTTGTTGTATTGTGTTTTTATTCATAAAAGTCTAAAGCATGATTTTATTTAGTTTAATTTAGTAGATGTGTACATAATTCATGCTTGTGTAATATTGTTGTTTCACTTGACACATGTGCACTCTATGTATTGGCATGACTAGTATATGTGACTAAGTGTACGCTTAACTCTAACCCAAGGGGGTTACCTAGTGTAGTACCCAAGCTTACCATGAGTTAGGAAACTTTTGGATGGGTCAACATGACTTAGAATTCGTGAGTTAAATTTGGGTAGAGTTTAGGAGGGTCTTTTGAGCTCCTAGAGGGTAACCAGGGTCAAACCTAACTACCCCACTTGGTACCTTATGGGCTAGGGGTCATTTTCAACCCATTAAGAGCCTTAAAACTCTTTTGTGTCATCCCTAAAGTCTTCATTTTGAGGATTGGCGAATTTGGAGAGTTGGAAGACTTTGGTTAAGCCATCCCTTCTTTCCTTGCAAACATTTAACTCCATTTATCAAGAAGGAAGGCAAGTGGGAGAGTAGATGGATTAGGGTCTCTTCCCCATTTATGACTCCCAATATTTTAGGAAGAAGGCCTATATAGGGGAGAGTTTAGAGGGACCTTGGGTGTTCACCTACTCTCTATCTTTAGAGACAGATTCAGTTTGAAAGAAGGAGGAGGGAGAAGGAGGACGGATTGAAAGGAAAAGCTCTTCACAAGTCATCATTCTTTTTCCATAGCTTGGATTCAGGTTGGCATCTTAGTGTAAAAGTAGAATAGGTGTTTTTTATCCATGTAGTTAGGTTAGATCTCCATTAATGGAGTCTTGCATGTTGTTGTTTACTCCATGTGTGTTTTTCTATTGAGTCCATAATTATGTTGTATTTTATTTTGTGCTCATACTTGTTTTGGGAGTCTCCAAGGAACACTCACCCTTGGGAGGGCAGAGTAACCTTGAAGGGGTGATAGATCGAGGCACCAGGTAGTGTAGAGTATCCCATGTGTGGAGGGATGAACATGTGTTTTTTAGGTCCCCATGATGCCAAGCATGCCTGAGGGCACTAGGGGGGCATAAGGAGAAATTTGGATGGTTGGAGGCCATGGTTTTGTATCTTGAAAAAGTTGGTTTGTTCAAGTCTATGTGTGGATTTTGTTTTCAGTATTTTGTACTTTGGCTTATCCTCCTAAGCTGGTCTACTATCACCCCACTTTTGGAGAAGGCCTCTTGGAGACCTTATTTGTGTTAAACCATGGGAGTGAACTTTCTTGTTAAGTTTGTTGAGTGTGTAAGTTTTGTGTTTCCCTGATTGTTCTCGGTTCAATTATGGATCCCCAAGCTTAGGGGTGGCATTGCAAAGGCTTAGGTTGGGAAGTGAGACTCCATTATCAACCCACTATTCTTTATGCAAGAAAATTGATGGACACTCTTGGGAGCCTCCTAATCAGGAGGTCTTGTTGAAAACTCCATTTTAAAAGTTTTGTAAATTTGGTTGTGTTCAAGTAGTCCATGTTGTAATATTGAGTTGGACATTTGTAAGGAGGTTGTAAATATATTCCCTTTGTAATTCCTGTTGGTGTTTGAAAATGTTTATGCTATTTAAAGCTATCAATATGCCTTGAGACTGATGTTAGGAGTGGTTAGCTCCAAGTATGAAAGCTCTACCAGATAATTGGGCCAACTATAGGGACACAACTTCCTTCTGCACTTTTGGGTTTGTTAAACCAAGGTGGGTGCACCTAATCCAGATAAATATAACTTTTACAACTCCTTTCTTACTCCGAACTTAACAACGAGTCATGATAACAAAGTCGTAAATGCTAACCAAACATGTAATACCCCTCTAACCCTAATATAATTTTTTTATTATTTTTGAATGAAGTAAGATCTTTTGATATTTTCTTATAGCTTAAGTTGTTCATGATACTTGTTGGATCTATTCATGTAGTTTGTTTATAATTAATTCATAAGATAGTACCCGAGGATTCTAATATCAGACATACTACCTAAAGGTATCATTTTTGTATGTGTTTATCTTCATGTATGTATTGAGGACCTTCAAAACCTTTATGAATATAGTTAGGATGTTATATGATATGTAATTGATGGATATATATAAGTGATTATTTAGAATTTCTTCTATTAAGGTTACTTTTGATGAATCTTGTATCTCACTTGATGATTTGGGATATTTCTCATGATTATGTTGATTTATTATTAGTATTTATTAGAGACTAACCCAATGCTCAAGATTCTAACCTTAATTATGATGATGCTACATGCTTTGTGTGTATATATACATGATGTGTTTTCATTATTTGGGACAAATTCATAGTCACTCACATAGCTGAGGTCCACATGATGTATCAATCCCACTCAGTTGTCTGTAATGTCTTCTTTTATATGTATATCCATGCACATGTATTTCTTCTCTCTGATGAAAGGTTGCAGGTACCAGACATAGACTTCACTTGGATTCATAGGTCTGAGTATGCCCTCAAATCCTCAATGGTTGTCGTTATGGAGATAGTAGTAAGGCCCCTGCAAGAGTCTTCCTTTGTCATTATTCCAATTTAGGAACATTAGGGTTTCTTACTTGTCAGTCAACTTTTGGGTGAAAATAAAACACATATCCACCTCACCCAGTTGGGAATTGTTGTAAATAGTGCCTAGTGGTCACTTACAATCATTTGGTTATGTTATTTGTTTATTCATTCATTTATTTCTCCTTCGTGGGATGATTCTTAGTTAATATTTTCTATGTTGTGTTTCAGAGTTTCATGCTTGGTCAGGAGTTTGGCTTGACTTTCCTTGTGGACTACGATTGACCTTGTTTGATCTTGTGGTTTTCTCGATATGTTTCATAGTTGATTTTTATGGCCTCTTTCGATGATTAAATTTATTTTGAGGCATGTGATTTTATTCTAGCTGAGTGTTCTATCCTATAGTAAATATAAATAGGTAATAATATTAATGTCTTGATCTTTTACTTCATAATCATATAGATTATAGTGTTTGGTATTTTGATATATATATATATATATATATATATGGGTGCACACATATATGTATGTGTATATATATAGGTTATATGTAATTATTCTTTATGGTTTATATTTTGAAGATTAATGTAAAGTATAGTATTATTAATAATTAAATAGTAAATAATGTGAGTTATATTATTCTCAATTGTTAATTATTAAGAATGTGGATATGTTATATATTAATAGTACATATATGTATGAATGAATACAAAGAATTTATTATAGTATATTTGAATAATATATAGTTGTGATTTTACTCTTATATTAAGTTATTTAATAATGCCCTTTAGTTAAGAGTTAGTTGGGAGTTGGCTACCTTTCCTCTCAACCTTTGGAAATCTATTTATATGCACTACGTTTCAATTGGAGAGGGGAGAATTTTTGGGCTGAATCATTGAGGAGAGGATGGCCCTAATTTTCATGGAGATTATGAAGAAAAACTTAGGAGGGTTTTAATGATGCATCTCAAGTTTGGATTTGTCTTCCACCTTTGTCTTTTTCCTCCTTCGATTGAAGCTTTCTAGGACTTGAGGTATGGATTGAATTCATTTGTTTCTTTATGTATCAGATAAAATATGGATCTATTTATATATTATAATTATGTATCATATCTTTAATTTTCATTCCTATAATTATTTAAAAATTTTGAGTTTTTATTTGGGAGAATTGTCATGTATTTTTGTAGGGTTTTTTAGCATCCCATTTTTGGAGATCTATTGTATGAATAATATAAATTGAGTCTAGAGTTTTTATTGGTTAGTTTTATGAAAGAAAACTGTATAGATCTAAAATGGGTATCTCTTAGATTTCATTTTTAGGGTCTAATTAATTCCCTATTTCAGACATTTTTGCGTACTATACCTGTCCATTCTTGGTTACAATTTTTCTATCAAAAGTATTCGTATGCTACAAACTAGTAAGATGATATAAAAATCTAAATTTGATATCAGAGATTTTAATATGTCTTATATTTAATTTCCAATTGGTTTGGATCATTTTTATTATGTTTTGTAAAAGTTACAACCGTTTTAGTGAAGGTAGGTCTAAACCCTAAATACGGTTTTCTATTTTACACTAGAAGACATAACTTTATTTCTCGCCATTGGATCTTCACCAAATTTGACATAACTTTCTTTCCCACCATTGGATCTTCAAAAAAATTAAAATGAGAGTCTATAATTATGTTACCTAAATCTCCACCGAAGATATTGGCTTTATTATTTGTTTTGTGGAAGATACAAGCAACTGTTCTATGATTTCTATTCTTTGCATTTAATCCTTGCTTGAAATATATCAATTTAGGAATATTACCAAGTTTTATGGTTTTGAATGGTTACCAGAGGCTATTAGGAATTTTTTTTTCTTTAATTAGATATATTTTCACTCTTAATATGTTTATAATATCACTTTTATGTCTTCTTATGTGTTTGGCACATTCTGAATGTCATATTAGGGTTTAGGGTTGTCCATTGTACTAGGGAGAACATATGTTTTCATAAAATCAATAAAATGTAGTTATGACATTGATATAATTTTTTTTATACTAAATAATGGATCTATTATGTTCTTATGTTTCTTTTATGTAGGTTAGGGAACCTAAGTACACTAGGTGAGTGTCTCATAGTGAGGGGTTGGGGCCCTAAGTGGCTAGTACCAGGGTAACCCACTGATTAATCAAGTGATAACCTAAATAAATTTAAATGGTAATGGGGTGAAATACACACTAATCAAGATTAATTTATTCCTTGACCATGCCACTAGTGCTAGTACAGACTAGGGATGGGATTGGGAGAAGGTTCCTTTGTGATGGCACTATCAAACAACCTTGTCCTCACAAAAGGTGTTGAGTTTTGCATGTGCCTACTTGGGGCCCAGGCCCTAGAGGGGCTAGTACTAGGGTAACCCAAGAGGTGAGGTTTGTGTGATAACACTCACCTATATTGTAGCTTATATTCTCTACCATGTTTATCATGTCTCTGGTAATCCTTGTGGTCTTCTTGTCTTTCCCTTTTGTGTTGTGAATTTGGGGAAAAGTTATTACCACCTTAGAAATGTCCTTGTTGTTACCTCTTGCACGTGCATTTGGTTCTATCTCCTAGCTTGGGGGAGTGGGACTATTGGTCCCACATGGTTGGGTGGTTAACATTTATATCATGGCATTGTTCATGGTTCTTTGGATGAACCTAGCACATGTTCCTTTCCATATTTGCAATTGAAGACTTCTTATTGTATATTTTATTATGTTGAGAGGTAATTATGTATTTTTATTCATGTAATTGTAATCTCCTATAAAGAGTCTTGAAGTATTGATGTAATATGAATTCAAAGCAGTGTATAAGGGGATGGGTAGTCCTAGGTAAAAGAAAGGGAAAAGAATATATGGTATATTGGACATGTTATTAGCATTAAAAGAAAGTTTTTATGTTATTTCTCCTATATTCTTATGTTGTCCATATATAAAGGAAATAATCTTAGATATAGTTATATATAATGATGTACTACAACAATAATGTATTCTCTCTTGATGAAAGGATCAAAGGAAATTGTTGAGAAATGATAGATTAGTGATTGGAATTATTAACAATGAATAGTTATGAAATAATGAAATAAGATAGTAACTTGATTATAATGGTAATGGTTGGTTCATGTTTATGGGTTAATGAAGTACCTAGGACAATTCCTACCTTATTTAATATTAATCTCTTACCTAAATGATTTGAGGAAAGTGGTACAAAGGATAACATATATTTATAAAATCAATATGAATCAATGACATGAGTTGATAAAAGGAATAATGATGTTAGATAATTAACTTATGTTTTATGAAAGAAACAAGTTAGGGAAATTTACCTTGAAGGATTAAAATCAATGTAGATATTTTAAGCTCATAATTCAATGGATATCTTATGCATGCAAATAGTTTAGATAATTTTTCTTTAGTAGCGACGTTAGGGAACCCGTGAAGACTTAAGTTGAATAAATCTTATATTCAAGTTGTAGAAAAGTGTTTTTATTTTAGAAATAGAAAGTGTAATGATGAATATTATTCAAACTAAACAAAAAAATATTACTTACGTCTTATAGATCTTTAATGTCTTGTCCTCTTGGGTTTCTTGGCGGGACGTTACAAAACACTCATTGACTCTCCATTACCATGTGGGACATACAAACAAAAACCATAAGAATATGTAGAACTTGAGAATAGTTTTTATGTAAAGATTGCAGAATATAGCCCAAACCAATCAAACATGTTTCTCAATAGAATCTACTAATCCTTGATCAGTGCCTTATCTATTGGTATATCTCAAAAGAAAATACAGAAACATGAGCCAACTACTGTCAAAGATTCAAAGACATAAACACAATCATTCCAGACCAACCACTACTTATAAGATCCTTCTGTAGACAAATCCAAATGTGTTTATGCCCTATCCAAAGTATGTTTCACTTGATCCTAGATCAAGAACTATGGAATAAAACATATGCATAGGTAACCCTAGGTAGTGAATTAGAAAATCCAAAACTCACAGGATTGACACCAAGGAGAGACTTGAAACTAGAATAATTGTATTAAGTATGATGAATCATGTATATGTTCTAATCTGATCTAAAACACACCACCTCCATAATATGCAAAAGATTACAAGAACTTTCTATTATGTCTGAATACAAAATCATACAGTCTGTTATATTCCCTAGGAATAAACTTGGAACAAACACTTGGAAACCAAAACTTATGAACCCTTACAACAAATAAAATAAAGAGATATAAAGAAGAAGAAGAGCCCTACGAGAGAGAACCATCTAACACCTTTCCTTCTTCATCAATCTGATGCATTGAAATCCTTGCTTTTCTCAAGCCAAACAACCAGTGATTTGATCTTTCTCCAAAAGATTAAGAAAAGATTTGATCTGATTTATCTTTCTGATCCCAAAAATAGTCCCACCCATGAAGATGAAGACCTCCTCCATACTCCATGCTAAGCATGCCCTGATAGAAAACCAAAAATCCCTAGGCATGATGAAAAATAGTGTCTACATTTAAGATAGAGAGGACAAGAGCCAAAATTCGCATTTGATAGATCTGCAAGTCTTCACCAGAAACCACAATTGTTGCTTCTCCTCATAAATGAAACACTAAGCTACCCAATCCCCATCCATAAACCATCCTAGATATGCAAACATAACCCAGAAGATCAGATTTAATATTTATTTCCTTGCAATACACGATAAGGCCACCACTCTGAAACCCTGATGGAAATATTTAAATATTTGAAAGACGGTTACAACAACTAGTCCATGGCATGAAACCCCTATCAACGACCAAGATCAAGTCCTTTACCAAATTTAAAATGCAGTTGTAGATTGATTTTAAGTTACCTAAGCCCTGAGTAGATCTTGCCATGTGTCAATGTGGCACAATTCCTTGAACACTATATTCCCCGCATCTTTCCTTTCAGGAAAAGTGTCATCTGCCATATCTTAGAAAAATTGTCTAATCTTTAACTTTACTCTTAATGCTGAGCCAGACCCACCTGGGACACGTGGAATCTAGGCGTAATGACTTAAACATTATATTTTGATCACTTTTCCTTTAAGCCATGATGTCTGCCGAACGATCTCCTCAAACTTGACTAAATTTTATCTTGCCCATGGTTTTGAAACTACATGTACCACAAAACTCCACATAGCACATTACAAATGGCTCTAAGAATTTCCTTATTGTCCTCTGATCTATGCCAACCAGGCTAGACATGCGTCAAGTAGGAATAAAGAGTTGAAGGTTAAAGAACTTCATCTTCCACATTGAGGCTTCAGACTAGCTGTCAGATCAATCTGTCATATGTCCTTTTCTACTAACTAGCCCTTTAACTTTGAGCACTTCATTTCCCTTTATCTCTAAATCTTGCAATAATCCTAAATTGACCTGGTTCACCGTGATTAGATCTGGAGAATTGGAGATAACACTGCCTCCAAGTTGCTAAATGATAAACTTAACTTTGGGTTCATTCAAAGATCATGCACGGACCACACGATTAGATCAAGATCAACAATTAGTGTTAGATCTCTAAGTGAAAAGAAGACGTTGACTATAATCTAGAGATATAATGCAGTCAACAAGATTAACCTCCGAGCGATGACCATGATCCTCCTCTGGAAAAATCCTCCTTCACTGTAACTTACCGTGCCTGACTCTGATTAAATATGGAGATTCAGATATAACTGCATCTTTGAATCTCAAAATACATTTTGTAACCTTAGGTCTATCATGAAATCACATGCCAGTATTTGATATTTCATAACATTAATGACTAAGATTCTGTCTGTGCATACTCTACTTTACTTAACTCAACTCAAGCTCTTAACTATAGTCTATCCTGAGATTCAGCCACAAATCTTACTATTGAATATCCCATTGTCTATCTTAACACTGGTCACATTTAGAGATCTGGCGACAACCCTCAAATTTGATCTTCACTTGAAAATGTGTCTACATCTCGGTCTTTATCTCTAAATAATTGAATTCTCATTGACTTCTTGACTTTACCTAGAAATCAAGAGCCAACCATAGACCTTTGTCTTTATCAACGGTTCTGATTCTATCTCTGCAAACTCCATCTTGACCTTAAGTTACTTTCCTTGACCATGATCAAATCTGGAAATTCAACGACCAAGGATATCTCCAACTCTCGCAATACTTTTGTTAACTTAGATTAGATCTGGAGACTCAACGCAAGCCACAAGATTAGATTAAGATCTATGGTGGAGACTTAATCTTGAGACCTTTCATGAATTTGACTTTAATTCTAAGATTCAGTGACAAGGCTTACTGCTGAATAACCTAATACACTTAACCAAACTTGAGCCTTTAACCTGGTCCATTGTGAGATTATGTGGCTGAAGAGATATCCAAGTCGTCAAAACATATCTTAACCCTCAAGTTTATTTGGAGACCACGAGCAAGCCATATGATCAAGGCAGGAACAAAACAAGGTCAACATCCCGCGATGAATCACTAGATGAAAGATTGACTTTGTCTATTACTTGGAGATTTAGCGCCAACCACACATCTAAGACAAGATCAATGATCTACATGTAATCTCATAATCTTTCACTTAACCCAGGGTCCATTTCAAGATCTAGCAACCAAAGAAAAATGTAAACCATGTCTTGACCTAAGTTAGATTACAAGATTTAGAGATTTAAAGCTATGTTTGAATCTCCAAATGAGTCCCTTGACCATAAATACATTATGAGATCAAATGTTATCCACAAGGTTAGATCTGCATCATCTGTCTGCACTGAATCTCCCAATAAAAGAGTTGACTTTGACTTCCTCCAATGATCTAGTGTTAACCAAACAATCAAGATCAAGATCTACAGCCTGTGCGTAATCTCCAAATGAAAAGAGAATATCCAATATCATTTGGATATTGGGAGATAAAAAGAAGTGCTAGATAAATAATATTCCTTGGTTGAGTAAAGATAAACATGTCGGGACTTAGGCAAAGTAGGAAAAATTAAAACAAGACCACGACAAGCCTAGGCAACACGCCTTAGAGAAAAGACACGACCCCGCCGAGATATAAGACATATGACTTAAAGCATATTAATTTGCACAAAGTAACTTTGAAATAGAAAAGAGTCATGATGGTTTAGGGTTTAAAACATATTTTCATGGTGAAGACAAATCCCTAAGGGCCAGAGACCTAAAACAATTTGTAGAAAAAAGAGCAAACGAGGAATTTTTTTGAAATAGGTCTAAAAGTGACTTTGTCTGGGGATGTATGCCTCTTTTATGCATAGCAAGGATTTAGAATATTGGGGACAAGCACACCATCCAAAATATAATGGAAACCTAACCTATAAAAGAAAGTAGGAAACAACATAGAAACTAAAACCTAAAGCTACAGGAAAAGATCAAGATCTCTGCAAAATTATTTGTTATTTGAAAGGCTCAAATAAACTCTTGACGGTCTGAGACCATCACAAAACTTTGATTCTATCTTGCCTCTGTCATATACAAATTTTTCTGCTCCCTACACTGAAATAAATCTGAAACAATTTCTTTCATCCGTCTGATCACACCTATTACCACTTCTCATAGCTCACCACATAGAAAAATACCAGGACCTTCATCATCTGAGATAAAAATAAAACCAGAAATATCAAACACATCTGGCATATGTATGTTTCATTCATCAATTAGAAAGAATTGAGACTCAATGCAACAATCAACAATGTCCAGTTCACTGCACTAATAGATTTGACCCTAAATTGCGACCAAACTTTTCGACCAACTTGCAAAATTGTTTTGTTTGGTCGCAATATAAAAGTTAACTTTTCTTTTTTTTACTTTTATGCCCATGTTGGTCAAAATTTTGACCAACACGTGCATAAAGGTAAAAAAAAAGAAAAGATAACTTCATTTTACACTTCTATTACCGCCACTTGCAGAGCGAAACAAGTGCGGCCGAGGACGAAGGAGCCTTTCATTCTGTGTTTTGCGTCTCTTCCTCTCTGAAACAAGATTCTTGGTCCAATTCAAATAGCCCCACTCTTTTCTAATCCGTATTAGGGCCGAGTGGCAGCCTCGACCCAGGCGGAAGTGCGATGTGTCCAGAAACTTAGGATCGTAAATGGATTCGGGTACCGCTCTCATCGCCCTTTTCATTATCTTCTCTATCGATACTACTACTGTGAGCGGTCGGGACTTACCATTTGGAGTCATCATGAGAGTGAGTGATTTGGCCCATTTTTTTCTAGGCGGAGAGAGCAAGGCTCGTTTTTTGCTCCAACCTGCCAACTATATAAAAAGGGCCACCCTACTATAGATAGTTTGGGCCATAGCCAGCCCCCCTACTCTAGTGCCAAGGCCCGGGTGGGAGAGGAATAGTGGGGCACCGGCCGCCAGGGCCCTATGACATATGGCTCTCGATCTGGCTATGGTCTTTGCCTCTGATCCGAGAAATCCTGCCCCATATAGATAGAGGGCTTCATCGACTGGATCAACAAA
>MU223494.1:1438251-1486107 GCA_018584345.1 Thuja plicata
TATATATATATATATATGTATTATTACATTATATATGAAAATAAATATGTCTATATTCTTAATGATATATATTTAACCATTGCTTATATTTATTCTAAACTCCTCGCCCACTTAAAAAAAATAAAAAATAAAAATGACATATATTTGGTAGGGATTTCGATTTCTTTTAAAAAAAAGAATTATATTTAAAGATGAATTTTTGGGGTATGGAGGGTCGAAGCCTTACCCCAACCCCATGCCTTTTTCTTTTCCACTAAATTGGAGTTGGAAGCGGTGAGCCATACTATGTTCCCACAACGGGGAAATGTGACATTGGTCGCGCTGCCCACTGTTGACACACACAATGGGGCAGTCACACCCCCTATTTCCCCCACTTCTCACCTTCTCTACTGCCCTTTTCCCACTTCCACCATGAAACACCATGACTCTCCTCCTCCACCATCTACATGGTGGGGCAACACCTCCACCGATGCCCACCCTTCTCCACACCCTCTATCACAACTCTCTCTGTCTGCGGCCACCACTCCTATCTTACGCCCATCACTCCACCTCTTCTCCACCACTCCCCCATGCGTTAGAGTATAAAAAAATGTCACCTCCCATTGAGTTCTGATATTAATAAACTAGCAATCACACCTGAGTGTGCAATGGTTACACCTTTTTTCTATGTTATTTTCATTTTGTTATATTTCTATGGTTTGTCATAATTGGGTAATTATAATTTTGAATAGCAATAAGTAGAAACATAAGATCCTAATATTAGTTGCAACAAATTAATCATATGTTAAGTGGCAATATCAATTCTGTATTATATTTGGATTTTTTCTTGCGAAGATTTCTTATTATAAATTAGTCTTATTCCCTCTCATATTCCATTTAATGAAGTTTAGAAGTTGAATAATAAATCATATGTTACCAATTTTTTTATTTCCAATATCTCCTACATAATAAAAAAAGGTAAATACAATAAGTTCATATAATCATTGAATGGTGAAAAGCCACCTTAGGGTCATTTGTTTGTCAAGGAAATACTGCAAATTTAGTCCATCTAGTAATATGAACTTTATCTCAAAAATTGTGGTTTAGTTGAGATATATAATACTCATCTAGTCTGACAAAGATTATCTAACACAGTTTTCTACAGATGGCCCTAGCAAAGACTCATTGATACAAAAAAATGGGGACTCTACAAATGGATATGCAAAAACCCTACATGCACAATTGCAATTTTTACACAAGCTCAAATTAATAGTTATAATCAGTCTTCCTAACAACTCATTTACATAACATTTACAGTTGGTTTACATCCAGATCAACTTCTCAACTACTTGTTAAAGTTACAATTTTGACAGAAATTGCCTCAAAAAAATGTAACACAACATAGACATGTTTGTGCTAAGAGACTGTCACTATTGATGGTTGAGTTGCAAACACACAAGTAGTGCAAAGCACCATGTGTTGTGCATTCTAATGCAATGAACTACCTTGGAGCTGGTTCTGAACCTTAAATGATTAATGTTGGATTTATCCAATAGTGCCATTATCTGGAGAATTCCCCACTCCCTATTTTCCTTCTGATTCTGAAGGTTCAATGACATGAAATCCTCCATCGTTCATTCCAAGAGAAAATAGATTTGGTTTAGATGGATGTGATGCAATTACTATAGGATAGACAGTGTAATAATAGTCAAGCAATACATTAAATCATAAAATGTTGAATCCATTTATTCACGCACCACTTAATTTTGCATCTATCAGCCAATGTACCTATTCATTCTTGATCCTAAATAGGTATTAGGTGCAATACAATAGCGTGGCCTCAAGCTCGCTGCATCAAATACTCCTACTGCACCATCACAGAAGCTTGCAAATAATAGGAGGTTGTCACATGAATATATCACACTTGAAATGGGGGCTGCTAAAGAATCATGATGAGTCCACTGCAGTAAAAAAATGTGATATCAGTCATATACACATGAATATATCGCACTTGAAAGGGGGTTGCTAAAGAATCATGACGAGTCCATCACAACACAAAAATGTGATATCAGTCATATATAGAAGGTAGCTAGCATCATAATCACTTAAAAAATTAGAATTTCCAACTACTTACAAGTTCTTACATAGAGCAAACGATCCCACCTAGAAGCTTCATAGTATTCATTGTGTTCAAGAGAAGTATGGACACCAATAGGGAATCCATGAATTTTGAGGGAATTCCATCAACAAGTCTGGTTTGATAATCTTCCTTAGAGAAATTTAAGTAATGGAAATCATATGGAACTAACCATTCACATATGTTTCAAGTTGAATCTATCTATTTCCAACACCTAAGACAAATTTGTGGAGGCATTCTATCAAACAGTTCAATTACCTTGTCTATGCATCTACATTTTGGATATATGTATACAAGGGAAGTTGCAGCTACAACATAGGAAAAAATTCCTGAAATGTTTATCCTATGCTAGATTTCAATACCCTCTTCCAAGGCCCCCATTTTTACACAGGCTAGAAGGATGTTTGCAATGGTTTTCGAGTTTGGCCTAAAACTTGTCAATCATATTTGGTTTTCAAGACAGGCTTAAAACCAACCAATTCTTTTCAAAAAATGCATTTTTTTCATATCCCACAATCAAAGGATTCGGTGAGACCACATTTTGTTTTGGCATTCTGTCAAACAATTCATGTGCCTTGTCTACCAAGGAAGCTGCAACTCACACACTGACAAAATTCCCGTTTCATTTAATATGTGAGTAAAAAATTGCTTCCATTATACTTTATAGATGAGAAAAAAATCCTGTTTCATTTAATATGTGAGTAAAAGCTTGCTTCCATTATACTTTATAAATGTGACAAAATCCCCTTGCCTTTTAATTGAATCGATGCCTTTATCCAAAATTCTTATTTTGGGATAGGAATGGAGAAGGCTAGCAAAGGATGTGGAGTCTGGCTTTCAACCTGCCAATTGCATTTGCCTGAAATGTTTTGAATCCTTTTCAAAAAATCACGTTGGTGTATATCCTATAATGAAAATGAGACTACATTTCTTTAGGGTATCCCATCAAACAGTCCAAGCAAGTTGTCTATTCTTCCACATTTTGCATACTTGTATACCAGTGTAGTTGCATGCTGCAGCTATGATATCCCACAACATTGTTTACCATAAACCTATGGTGAACGTCCATATCCCATTTGAAAGCTCTCATTTTAACATATGAAAGGATGTCCACAGCCCAAAACCTGAATTTACACCAGCCAATTAGATTAGTTTGAAGGTTTCAGAAATCTTTTTTAGTAGACAAATTCTATGCATACCATGCAATCTTAACATTCAAGGAGGCTAGGTTTCAAATATGTTGTCTATTCTTCCACATCTTTATATAGATGTATGCCCTAGCATTTCCTAAGGGTCGTCTAGACCCTGTTCTAGAGCTCCCATTTTCTGCACAGCCCAAGAGTATCACATTAAAATTGTTTAAGCCATAAATTTTTTCTTGCACATTAAGACAATACAAGCAGGATGAAGTGGTTAAAAAAAAAATGGGCGAGCTTGTGCCCAAACTCATGCGATTTAGGAAACTCTAGAATCAAATTTTCTAGATCCGTTTCTTTTTTGAGTTTCAGGGTTATCGAATGGTTGATGGTTGTACTTGTATAAATTTTGATTTTCCCTTCTCCCTTCAATCTATGCTCCAGAGACATATCTTCCAAAACATTGGTTAAACATTTATAATTAGAATTTATAAGAATATGAACATACAAAATGGCATTGCAATGGCCATTGAAGGAGGTTGCAACTCTCCATCCTCCACACGATCCTTGGTAGAAATGAAGTGCAACGCACTCACCATAAGCAGAGGCTTTAATCATGTTGGCCTTCACTAATGGAGATGCTCTACCTTCCACCACTGCTAAAATCAAGCACGATAGCTCATGTCAAAACTTAATTTTGGTAACTGAAATCCTCCATTTGGTCTTCTGCGTGTGAAATTGGTGGTCAATACTATGTGGCGATCATATTGATAGACATATATACAATAAGGAGATTATGCTGTCGACGATGATGAGGCGATAGGAAGAGATAATGAAAACAATGATTTTCTCCTTTCCTTTAACTGTTAAAAATTGATCAACGGTTCAGATGACTTCAATGGTAGTCAATCTGTCTCAACCATTTCCCACTATTGATTGGAAAATTTAGCCTGGTCTTTCTCATATACAAACCCCTATGGCGTAATTAGGGTTTTTAAATTTTAAATTACAAATATTAGCCATGGTTCATTAGGGTTCTAAAATTTTAAATAACATATACTAGTCAAGTTCAATTAGTTAAAAACATGGGTTTAATTTAGCCTCATGTGATTTTTTGTTTAATGTAGCGTCGTGTGATTTTTTTATTGTTTAAAATAAAAAGATGAGGTTTAATGAATTTTCATGTCTTACCAAAAATATGAGTTAGGAAAGTTTTGTTGAAAATTTTATTATTTAGAGTCAAAGTTGTTTTATTTTATGGAAATAACTTTTATTTTTTATTAAAATATTTAATAGACAAATATTTTTTTATATTTTATGATTAAACTTATTGTATTTTTTATATGTAGGTATCATTCTGGTCGGTTCATTAAAAGTTCTTAAATATTTTTAAAAATCACTAATATTATTAGGGTGTGTGGCTATTGGAGGAGGGGCAACATAGATTTTTATTGATGTTTCATTTACATAGATGTATTTGATTTTTTTAATCTATAATTTTAACAAATTATTTACATATTTTAGAACAAATTATTTTTTGGAGGGTTTTAGATAGATATATATTTTTCCTTTAATTCAATAATTTTACATATTATATTTTAAAAAATTAAATAAAAATAATCAACTACATAATTCAAGTAATGACAAAATTTATTTAGTTTTTTAAACTCTTATAAAGATAATGGAAAGGAAAATAAAACATTTCGCTTTATTTATATTTTAATTTTATTATAAATTAGTAATCTTTTGACTAATAAACAATTGTCAAATTTAAAGGTGGTCTCCTAGTGAAGTTGAATGGTTGTCAATGAGCCCAGGTTTGAACGCTACATCAAAAAATAAAAAATTTGATGGAAGCAACAAAGAGTTTTTGTTTATACACTTATAAATTTACACTTTTCCTTACTATTATTCTAAGATTTCATTTTATAATTAATTATTTTTCTCTTTGTCAAATCTAAAAATTAAATCCTCTAAATATTTTTCAAATAATATCTATTTTCAAAATTATAAAATTTCTATAAATAAATATGAAATATTGAATTGTTTTTTTTTCCATAATTATAACTACACATACCTTCTAAAATTGTAATTAAATTTTACCTCTTAAATTTTTTCCTAAACAAGAAGAAAATAAAATTATAAAACTATCTAAAACGTTAAAACGTAAGAAGCCTTGAATAAAATGTTACACAAATCGATTTCATTCGTCGCTGGTTTATACAATTTTTATTTTTTCCATTTTCGTTGGCTCCAAATTCTATTCAACAATTGAGTTTATTTAATTGAATAATTGTAGAGAAAAATTCTACAATTTTAATTTGTATGTCTTTCTTTTCTTCTTTCTAATTCTACCCTGGCTGTCACAGGGAGCCCTGTAATTCTTTATTAGTCTCAACCTTCTATAGGTGGGGACTGTTGTTTTTGGGTGCTTATTCCCTATTAATTGCCACCTATGTAACCGTGCAAATGGAAAAAAATATAATTTATACCATGGTCAGGGCAATATTTCCTATTAAATGAAATTTCAGATTGTTTTTCTTGCTTTCCCATTGGCTCTTGTCCTTTTTCTGGCAGTCTTTTCATTTTATCACTCAAAACATTTCATAGAAAATAGGGAAACAGGGCACCAGGGAGACGTGGAACTCTACAAGCACCTGTCTATTTGCATGTAGGGTTTTCCTCCATGGGAGTCATGCCTTTTGCATGTAGGGTTTTCCTCCAGCCCATCGATTCTATTAAGGTCTCCTACTCTGCCCCTTTCATAAATGAAAAAGCAATTGAAGTTGAAGAAATGCAGGGCCCTCCTTTCATTTTTGGATTGCATTTTTAGAAGAAAAAATAAAAACATATCTCCTTGTCAAAAAAATGCAGGTATGATTCAGCTTTCTTTTCTTTCAACCTTTGCAGGCTCACACAGCTCCCAGGCAGCTGGTACGCATAAGGTATCCATGGGCGGGCTTGTCAATTTGATTTATTTAACCCCAGATCCTCCTCCTCATCACACCAATTTTTATTTCAATCATGTTTGCAAGAATGTGATTTGTGGCATTGTAAGGGTTGCTCTATTAGGGTTTTCTTGGTCATGCGATCAGCTGATGGTAGGGGGTTCCATAGGGCTCTAGAAATCATTCATGCACCTATTTTGTGCTTCCACATTTAGCATGCATATTGACCAATGCACTGGCATTATTTTCTCCCTTTTGCTGGAAGCTTTGAGAATGCTCAAGATCTTCTGCAACATCTGTCTACCATGAAGAGAGCTACAACCTTCTGCTGCATAAAATTTGGGGTTTCTCTAGGTAAAATTATTATGTCATGGATACAACTTTTCATAAGTTATTTACTATGTCATGGATATGATTTCTTTATTTATGCAATGAAAAAATTGATGAGAATGGTTGAAATGAATCTGAACAAATCTCCCTCAGCTGTAGATGATCTTGAAGAGGAATATGATATTTTCAAAGAAGAGGAGGTTCCTCGGAATCAGAAGTGCTTCAAATGTGACAAACGGTTTTTCCTGGAATGTGCAACTCTTGTGGCTCTTGTAGAAAGACTGTTATCAAGCCTTGTAGTTGGGATTGTCATGGAAACGGTTTTTGATGGTTTTTCTTGTTTTCTATGGGAGACTGGGTTTTGGGTGGATAATTTGTCTAGCAATATTCACAATTGAGAGGAGTTTCATTTTGAGGAAGAGGAACCTCTACTTTGTTTATGGAGTGAGAAGTAGTGCTAAGAATTGCCTTTGGTTTGGCCTATTTTTGTTGGCTTGGAATCTCATGCTTGATAAAAAGGTAGTCTTTTAATCTCCAATCTTAGTATGTATTGTATTTTCATAATTGTTATTCTTAATGGAGATGCATTTTTCATATTTTTTATTCTATTTGGGGATGGGTTTTTTTTTTTTTAATCTGCAAATTCCTCATTTATATTCTTAATCTCTTTTCCATTCTAATATTTTTGTGAGTTTGTGCTATTTTGTAGAGAGAGCTACCGAGAATAACAATTTTTTGGATTCCATAGAGAACCTCCTCTTTTTTCTTCTATGTGCCCCGCATTTCCATGGCGATTCAAGATGATATTGGTGAAAGTTTTGGCTTTGAATTTTCATGCAAAAACATATTTTGACAGAACTTCAGCAATCCATATTCCATTAATATGTGCTTGAAACTATTTCTCGGCCCTCAATGTGGAAATCCATCAATCCCCTGCCCTAGAAGATAAAAATAGTGTGAACAATGCAGGACACACAGAAATTCAAATGGATCCTCCTGATAATGGAAATAATGATAGGGCAGGCCACGAAGAGGAAGGGTCCTCCAATATGGTAAATATTGAATAACTGCAGAAGCTAAGTCAGAGGAATGTCTCTGCATGAAATATGAAAAACAAAGTATCACTGATCCTTATAATGTTTCTTTAGATAATTTTGTCTTCATTGTGCTCTTAATGCCTCTTTTACAAAATGGTTTTCCCTCCTATTTACACTCACTGTTCCATTGCCTTCATCTATTCTTTCTCTTTCAATTAATGCTCTTTCATAATGGTTACTAATTTCTCCTACTCCCATACATAAGGTAGGGACTCCTGCTATGCGCATCCCTTATTTTATCATTAAATTGAATGATTAATAACTATTCAAAACTTTAAAAACTTTTATTCCTCTTCTTCCAGAGGATTTAATTTTAAAATTCAAGTTATTGATTCTAAGAAACAAAGTAAAATTGTCTGTCCATTTGTTTTAAGGCGATTTGAAGAATTTTAAGCAAATCGTATGATGAAAAATTTAACCCAAAATTGTGTTGTGGTTATCTTCCACTACAAATTCATTAAGACCTCAAATATTATCTTGTACAGCTGCGTGAAATAAAATGTAGCAAATGAAAAAACCGACCACTAAAAACTGTCGGAAAAAGGAAAAATAAATGAGTTTTTTGGATTTATGACATGTAAAGTGGCGGAATTTGATGGATGGTTAAGATGAATTTAATGGTAGTCATTCTGTCTCAACTATTTCCCACCATTGAGCATAAAAAATATCGTGGCCTTTCTCATATGGAAATGCCTACGGTGTAATATTAAGGATGAAATAAACACAAAGTTTTTTTTTTAAAAAAAGAGTAGGAGTTTTATTTTAATAGAAAAATTTAGATAGGTTAGAATCTTATATTAATATCATTCTTTTGTAAATGGATTTCTAATTTTATTCAATTTTATTCATAGTTTCTATTTTTGACCTTACGGTATAAGTTTCTAGATATTTGTTCTATATATTAGAATGATAAGTTAGAGTTAAACTATTTGTTAGTAGGGAGATTGTTGTTTTAATATAAAAGGATTTTAAATTAAATTATAGGGTAATAAATGGGCTATTATTATTAAGTTCTAAGCCAATTAATTAAATACTATTTCTTTTAAGTTAACTTATTTGTTAGGGAGTAATGATTAAAATTGCATCGCTTCTAATTCGATTAGTATGATTTAATTAGAATTGATTGTTAATTCCTTTAGTTATTTATTAATATACTTAGGGATTAATGAGTAATAATACTTTATTAATTTTTAGTGTTTAACAAAGGTTAACTAGTGATATTAAATGTTTTATGAGGGGTTATCATTTATGTAATGAGATTTAATTATATTATTTAAATTATTATTTAAATTTGGAAATGTATAGTTAATATTATGGTTCATTTATAATAACAAATAGGAGTGAATTAATAAGTTACCATGATAGGTTAAATTGGTTAATTTAATAATTAGATTAAATTGACTTTAATACTATTGCATATCTATTAATGATAGGTTGAGGTCATTGCATCAATTTGATCATTTAGGGAAAAAAAATTAAATTATGATAGATTTAGTAAGATTAATTGTAAATTATTTTATTATCCACTCATCTCTAAACCAAGATTGGACCCATTCATCTAGAAACTATCAGTAGGGTTAATATCATAAGATATTTATTAAGGGTTAAGTACATTGTAATCATATGTACTCCTAATCGACCCTAGTTAACACCAAGTTGATAATCTAGTTAGAGTTATAGGTGGTTGTTAAGGTTACAACCCCTTTTAATGACTAGTACATTTCTCTAGTCAAACTTAGTCAACTGAGGCCTACCCAAAACTGTTATAGGTCCTAGACTTGCAACTAATAATTTAGCTCATAGTTGACTTTTAGGCATGTGTATGTACTACTGTAGTTAACATTAGACATTTATAAAAAAAATTGTAGTTGTGTTTTTCCCTTTTTTTGGGCATGACAAATACACATTTGTTAAATGTGACCCTGTTAGGGGATTTACCTCAGACCTGTTAAGATCTTCACCCTGTTAGGAGTGGCTTGGTTAGAGGGCTTTGAACACTCTATCAGAATGTCACCTTTCTCAAGGATTTTACAATAAGACTAGTATTTCCACTCAATTAAGAGATTTTGTTGTTACAAAAGAAAATAAGAAACAATATGTAAGTGATCTGTAAAACTACAACTACCTCTTTCTTGATCATATCCCTTTATATCCCTTTATTCTTTCTTTGACTATTGGCATCAACACTTCATCAATCTCTTCGCTTAGACTCAAGTTTGTCACTTCTTTTCTCTTCACTGCATCGCTGGGTAACACTTCATAACTTCAACTTGCTAGCCATTTGTTCTTTAAATTCATCCTTTATATAGACTCTATTTTATCCTCTTTATCTTCTTGATTAGGTTTTCCTTAAATCATGCTTAGTCATTAGATTAACCTTTTTGAACTAATTTAGTGAACTTGAACATGGTTAGCCATTTCAGCATCACCTCAAAACTTGCTCTTTTCTTGGAAATAAAACCTTCACTTTTACCTCTTAATCTATACCATAGATTTCTTCCTTGAATTTTCCCATGCATAGACCTCATAACCAAATTCCTTTTCATTCTTGGAATTCTCCAAATTTCTATAGCATTGCATTAAATGCATTCTTATCCTTGTTTCCCACATCTGTTATGTTTGGTAACTAACTCTCGGTTCCATGACTAACATGCACTTCTGGGTGCTTCAATGTCTCAATGTCCTAACTAAGTTTCATAACCCTTTACCAACATACTCTCTCTTCTCAGTAACTTAACTCTTTATTCTTACTGACTTTCTCAATCTTCTTTACCACCTTGATAAAGTAGAAACCAATTATCTCAAGGTGATCTTATCATTGACTGATCTTTATCTATTTCCCAATTAAATCAAATCTGAAAGATATTGCAATTCAATATGAAACATAAATCAATTTATTGACATCAATGAGAAAATAATAACTGATCTAATTCTTTCTACAATCATGTATACCTCTGATCTTGGTCTTCATCCTGATCTCCATCAGTTGAGTAACAATCTCCCTCTTTGGCATTGATATAAACACTATCCATGTTCTTTTTACATCTCTGATCTGTCTTTACTCCCTTTGAGTTGTTTGACATTTTTCTCCCTCTGCGTTCATTGTCTCTTAAAATATTTATGCATATTCTTCCTCTTTTCATTCTTTCAAATCAGTCATTCTTCGTTAATCTCTATATTCATCAATTATTCATTCTCCCTCTTTGACAACAACTCCAAAGGTTCATACTCCTAAAACATTGTTGAGGGAGTGGATCATACCTTGTATGTACTGATAACTCTTTGCATACAAAATTACTTTACACAACTTAAGGAAACACCTAAAGTGTGAATACTAGCATCAACTCATAAAAATACATATTCTATTGAGTCCTAGAATTGATGTAGCA
Source organism: Thuja plicata (assembly GCA_018584345.1). Taxonomy (NCBI): domain Eukaryota; kingdom Viridiplantae; phylum Streptophyta; class Pinopsida; order Cupressales; family Cupressaceae; genus Thuja; species Thuja plicata. Next base: position 1,449,268 of record MU223494.1, read on the forward strand.
TGCATATTTCTATAATGAATATTGGATATGGGTAGGAACCCTAACTTACCTCGGAGATACTCGAAAGAATCCTTTGGTAGTGGCCTAGTGAATATATCTACTAATTTCTCTTTTGAACTCACATACTCTAAAATCACCTTCTTGTCTTGAACTTGCTCTCTCAAGTAATGATACTTGATAGATATGTGCTCGGTCTTATAATGTGTTACCAGATTATTTCATATGTTTATAGCACTTGTGTTATCATAAAAGATAGTAACTAGATTGGTAATCTCCTTTTGCATAACTTCTAGTATCTTTTTCATCCATACAATATTTTCATAATTCATAACTACTACAACATATTCAGCCTCTGTAGTAGACTATGATAAGTTCAACTTTGCTTCTTACTCAGCCATGTAAATTTAGTATTTCTCCTAAAAGCAAAGCTTCTCCACTTGTAATTTTTGGATCATCATTATTTCCAGCCCAATCAACATCACTATATACTGTTAACTGAAAGGTTCCTCCTTTCTTGTATAGTAGACCAAAGTCCTCGGCTCCCTCAGATATCTAAATATCTTTTTCACTACAAACATATGTGAATCCTTTGGATTGGAGGAAAATCTAGTAACAATACCAACTGCATGAGCTATATCTAGTCTACTATGAACAACATATTATAGCTTACCAATAATTTATCAGTAAAGTGTCTCATTTACTTCCTTTGACTCATCTTCCTTTGATAGCTTGCAATTAGTGATTATTAGTGTTCCAACCGGTCTTGAGTCTTCCATCCCAAAAGTCTTTAGGATATCCTTAATGTACTTTGATTGTGAAAGGTAGATCACAACTTTTACTTATTGAATATGTACTCTAATAAATAAATTTAATCTCTCCAATCATGGAAATTTCAAATTCCTTTCTCATTTCTTTAGAAAAAGATCTGCATAACGTGTCATTGCCTCCAAAAATAATATTATCAATAAATATCTCACCAATCAAAATCTTGCTAGTACTATCATATTTCAAATAAACATTACTATTATCACTAGCTATTTGAAACTCAATCTTTATTAGATATGCATGTAATATTTCATACCAAGCTCGGGGTGCTTTCTTAAAACTATATAGTGCCTTGTGCAGTTTGCATACCATGTCCTTGTTATTATTCTCATAAAATTCTCCAAGTTGTTCTATATAAACTTCTTCTTCAAGAATACCATTAAGAAATGAAGAATTGACATCCATTTAATACAATTTAAATCCTTCTTCTTGTGCATATCCCTTATAAACTAATCTTGCTTTGTTTATGACTACATCTCCATGCTCATTCAATTTATTTCTAAAATTCCATTTAGTTCCAATAATATTTTTATCTTTAGATCTCAGTACTAAAGTCCATGTGTTATTCTTCTTATAATAAGAAAGATAAAATCAACATGTCAGATGAAATTATAAATCAACACAATAAATCTCAAATATTTTCCATTGCCATTTGCAACCAATTTTTCACCTTTTCCATCTCCATTTGCAGCCATTTTTTCACCTTCTAAATGCAGTTATCAAATATGATATGGTGTACCTACAGTTAACATTGAGAAATGATCAGACTTGCCTAAAAAGAAATTTGGACATTGAAACTGACATCCATTCATCTAAAAGGAATGGGAGGTACAATTATGAGAGGAAGGACTAAAAAGATGACACATTCGTAAGGCATTGTTTACCTACATGCACCACAATAATATTGTAGTCCTTTCCCCATCACCATTCCCACAAACTTATATTTGGCATAACCCATAGTTGCCAATCAAATAAAAACAAATATAGATTGCCAATATATAAGTGTCCTTCTTACATGATAACTAGCGCAAGGATTAGCCAAATAGGAAAATATACAAGTTAATATATAGACATAAAAGATATGTTAGTTTAATTTTTTATTATTATTTGTTTATATAATAATATTTTTTTTATATAATTTTAAAATACATAAACAATTGTTTATGTAAATTTATAAATTTTTAAATTCATGGTGAGAGTTGATCACTAATCAATGAGTGGACTCATTATTAATCATGTGGAAGCTTAGAATTTCCAACATATATTATTTGATGTTCTCATATTTCTTTAAGTTTAAGGTCTACTTTTAGAATGAGTGAGAACAAAATTAAGATTAAGAAATAATGAAATACAAGACTATTTAGTTCAAACTTGAAGCAATATAAGAAAATATACAATTTATTTAGATTTACTTTTTTAAAGGTGTGACGAACGGGTGCCCCTTCGTCATGAGAGTGTTTTTTGTTCTTTCTTAATATATTTATCTGTTTTATTACCGACGAGAAGAATAAAAAGCATTACTGATGAGAAGAATCACAAGCATTATCAACGAGAAGAAAAGTGTTACCCAACGGATAGACAACCCCGAGGGAGATGCCCGAGGAGAACTGAAGTGTTGACTAAAACTAACAAAGAGTTAAACACCGAAAAGAACTGAAGTTAAAAAATGATAGAAGACTTAGCCAGCAAGAGCTAGAGGAGTTAACTGTTTGTTAATATTTTTTTCATTGACAAGTTAAACCCATAGATAAGAGAAATATTTAAATCTATTTTATTCCAGTTGTCAAAGAGAAATCTGCGAGATAAAACATAAGTATAGTTTTAAAGCAAGATTGGCTAGAATTGTGGATCACACCAAGAACAAGAAAGTCAAGAACTGAGAAATGATGAAATCATGTCTATAAAGAGACAAGCTAATTCATTGTGAATGAGGGGTGAATAGAGAAGAAGATGTTGAAGAGAAAATGATGAAGAAAGAAGTCTTCAATCAGACCTGATCAATCAAGCTGAAGAACAAAGCTAATTGTGTGGACGCCGAGCAACATAGAAGCACAACATCACTGAGCAGAAATAAGTGGAGCAAAGGTATTGAAAATATACATTGATCAAAAAGGTATTATGATCTTTAAATAGATCTGAAAATGTGCAAAGTATAGTTTTATATGTGAACAGACCATTTACTGTTTCAGTTTAACCATTGGATCAGAAAGTCTCTTAATTGAGTATCAAACGGTTTGGTCATGAAGATAACATAGAGATGCTAGATACCAATTGACAAAATACACTAGGTTTGGTCATAAAAGGTAGCATAGAGATGCCAGATATCAAGTGACAAACTATTCTATTTAAATCCTCTAACAAGGTCACACCTAACAGTGTGTTTGTAACCTTTAACAGGGTTGGCTCTTCACAGAGCTCACTTTAGAAGAGTGAAAATTTTGGGTTACCGGTCCCAAGTGGATTTTCCCTTACCAGGGTTTCCACATTAAAAATCCATGTGTTAATGTGTTTATGAGTCATTACTTTAGTGCTTTGCATTACACATAACTAATTTGGATTGATCGATATACAATAAGTTATTTACTGCATTTTGGTAAATGAAAGACTGCTAATTGGTAAACAGTAAGAATAAGGTATAATAGTGAACTTCAAGAAGTAGTTATTTGTTAAGATTATTTGAAGGCATTCATCTTGTAGGACTGAAGATAACTAGAGGCTTATAATTGTGGTAATAAGTTTTTGGGTTAAATTATTGGAATATTTTTGAGGCCATTGATTCACCCCCCCTCACTTATTCTAACATCACCATGTAGATCTCCTTCAAAAGTCTGTTCTTATTGGTAAGCTTGCAAACTCTTCAATTTCATTTCTAGATATTAATTCTTGGGCCTTTAAATCATGGAGGGGTTTGAAGGATTTATTCATGTATGATATGGAATCAAATTTCTTCATAACTTTATTTTCTTCTAAAGAAGCCAAAGATGATATCCATAAGGAGAAAGGGTGGTTCTGTTTGGGATCTAGTTTGTTCACAATGAACTGGATGCCTAAATTTTCTCCACGCTCGAAACTATGTCATTTCTTCCCCCACTAGATTTCTCTTCCTCTATTACCACTAGAGTATAGGGACCCAGACACTTTTGAAGTTTTAGCAAACTAGGTGGGAATTTTTATAACACATGACCTCCTCCCCTTCAAATACCCACAAAGAGAGATCAGGTGTTGTATTCTCACTGACAAAATAAAATCTTTCCCTTCAGAGGTGCAGATCAAATAAAAATGGGTTACACAGGTCCAAAGCTTGGTTGTTCAGGGTTCAGATTCTACCCACAAATTTAAGGATAAACTAGGGCATTTTAACATCCACTCTCAAGGGTCGATTCAACAGAAATTTCAAGTCTACAAGGACAATATTTTAGACCCAGTTTTATGCTCTTTATCTGGGAATAAAGGGAATGTTAAAAATCAGGGTCATGATCAGGGCTCAGAATTAGCCTCATCTTAATCTCAAGGAAACAATCTGTAAGTTAATAATGTCATCAAATGTTTAAAGATGTTCAAGAATTTATTTTATCTACTTTCTCAATATCTATGGCTCTTTAAAAAAATTCCATAGAACTACCAGAAGAATACTAAGATATTCGGCTGTCTCGAATACACCCACTCCACTCTTCCCCAACAACATTTTGAGTCCACTAATTAGGTGAAATTTTAAATTAACTCTCCCGACGACAGACTCAGGGAGGTAGAAGATGATTTGAATATAGAAAGGAAATTAGAAATAAACTATGAAATTGTTGGGTAGAGAGACATATCTTGGTTGATATTGGTGAGTTACACTAGGAGCCTTACAAAGAGACCAATGTAGATGGGTAGAGGATAATGGATATGACCCCTGATACCTACAAAGCTACTAACCCCAATAATATTACTTTCCAGATAAGGGATCTAAAGGAGAATCACATAGGAAAATTAGGGAACAGGGCAGGGACTCGGACTGGAACTAATCAAATGTTCAATATTGAAAGTTTGGATATGGACCTAATGATGGACTCCCTCATGTTGGCAGTGGCTGAGGATAAAATTAATGGGATAGAATGTGGATTTGTCCTTCCCTAGGAGGACCCAAAATCAGGAGTTCAGGATCACCCATTTTCTGAGGCAGGGCTTCCACATTAAGGTGTCCAAGCAGAATTAGAAGCTACATGCTCAATTTCAAAATTGGCATTGGATACCACTAAAATTACAAAGATTGTAACCACTAAGAGACCAAGGGGTCGGCCATCAAAGGTATCTAAATTAAAAGAGGAGATTGCAAAAGGAATATAATTAATATTAAATTTCTAGAGAATCCCCAAGAAATGCAAGGAAGAGGTTGCATTTCTAATTTCAAAACAACTATTTGGAAGTAGGAGAGAAAATGGCTCTCCGAAGGATGTATGAGGATTGTTTCATGGAATGTTAGAGGATTCAATGCCTCTCACAAATCTCACCTCATCAAATACTAGATTATGGTAGGGGGGCTGAGTTGATGTTGTTCCAAGAAAGAAATATATCTAAAGAAGCAAAGAAAAAATTATTCACATCCTATAAGAACTGGGATTTCCTTCAATCACCATCGAAAGGTGCATCAGACGGGCTTGCTATTTTTTGGAATAGAAATAAGTGTCAAGATTAAATACTGTCAAAGAATGCAAATTGGTTGGCAATAGAAGTAACAATTTTTTTTATCTCTTTTATCCTTTTTACAGTTTACGACCCTATCTTAGTGGAAGGCAAGAAGAGACTATGGTTGTCTCTCTCACAAAAAATGGCAGGGATCCAGGGGCATAAAGTTATTATGGGAGGATATTTCAATGCCACTCTGGGTCCTCAAGATAAATTGGGGAGGGGGGGGACCCCTCCCCCAAAGTTATAGATGATTTTTGGGACTTCGTCGAAGGAAACTAGTTAATGGACCGTTTCCCCTCAAATGGGAAAATTTATTGGTCCAATAAGTGGAAAGGACTTCATTTAATTGGAGAAAGTCTTAAGAGGTTTCTAGTGAATTTTATTTGGTTGCTTGAACATGGTTATTTTTCATCCTCCATTCTTACCTTAACTTGATCAGATCATCTACGAGTCACAGTGTAAATTTAGCTTGATCTTTCAGCCTTTAAATCACATCCATACTTCAAAATAGAGAAGATGTGGTTTAGGGACCCTACTTCCTAGCTCTGCTACAAACATGGTGGTTTCAAGATCCTTTTGTGGTAGGATTAGCTATGTTCAAACTTTCCAAAAAGCTTACCTTTATGAAAATGAATATAAAAGAATGAAATAAATGATAACTTGGGAATATCTTCAAATAGAAAGCAAACCTCCAAAGGAAACTAGAGGACATCAATGAGTTCATTCTGAACCAAGGCTTGACTCCACAAGTGTATGAGAATCAGAAAATATTCACTCAAAAATTAGAAGAAGTGTTACTCAAAGAGGAAATATTCTGGAGGAAAAGATCTAGGGAGCTTTGGTTAAGGGAGGGGGGGAGGAATACCACATTTTTCCACATTTCTGCTAAACTAAATAGACATAGAAACTCAATTTTCCAAATTAAGGATGAGAATGGATAGATTCTCTCCAAGGAAAAGGATATACAATTAGAAGAAACCAGATTTTTTCTTCTCTCCTATCAGTGGAGGCAGATCCAAATCCTTTCCAGGTCCCCAACATTATTAATTGCATCCCTTGTATTGTCTTAGATTTGGATAATAAGGCTTTGATGGCTCCATTACATGCCTCAAACACCTCAGAATCATTGACACATTTCCATGTTTATTGTGTGGGAAGGAACTGGAGGATTCAAACCACCTACTGGAAGGGTGTGACTTTGCTCAAGAAATATGGAAATGAACATTAAATAAACATGGCTGGAAAGGCCTCCTCCATTTCACACTAAATGGGATTCTCCAACAGTGGTTGTTAACTCATATTGAGTCATTTTTTTTAGTAATTTGGCAGGTAGCTCCAGCAGTAGACGTGTGGTGTATATGGAAAGTAAGAAATAAGAGGATTTTTCTGAAAATAGAAGGCTTCGGTGGCTCAGGTTTGCATACTGATGGAGAAATATGTTTCAAAAATGGTTAATGCTCATGTCTCAAAGGTCAAGGCACTTTCATATCCATTTTTATCCTTTGATAATGCAACTCTTAATAAGTGAAAACATATCGCTATACCATTCAAATGGGTTCTTATTGGGAAATGCCTAAACAATAAGCTAGGAAAAACATCAAATGGAGCCCCCCTGATTCTCAATACTCTAAACTAAATTTTGATGGTGCGTGTAAAGGTAACCCTGGGAAATTTGGTGTGGGTTTTGTGCTAAGTAGGGCAGATAAATCCATCTTGATAGCTACTCACTATAGGCTTCAAGATGGATCAAATAATACGGTCGAGGCTAGGGCTATCCTGTGTGGGGTTAGAATGGCCATTAGATTAGGAATAACATATTTAGACATTGAAGGCGATTTCATCCACATTATATCTTCTTTATCGACCAAATCCATAGTTAATTGGGAGCTTCAATATGTTCTCCAAGAAGTGGTCAAGCTTCTTCCCCTACTATCTTCATACAAGTTTTTTCATTGTTACAAGGAGGATAACAAGTTTGTTGATTGGCTCTCCAATTTGTGGGTAGATGGGGCTAAGGTGGATTGGGAATCGAAGTATGTGTCATTACATGGGGATAGTCTACCCATTTTCCTACAAGATGATTTTTTTTGTAAAATGTGCTAGGGGTGTCAAGTGGTTTAAAGCTAAGGTAGTCTGCCTTTACAACATCTATATCATCACAACTGTACTAATGATGATATTTGTGAGGATATCATCTTGTCCTGCATGCTCAAATCCTTCTTATGTCACAATATTGAGCCCTTGGAAATGGTGCTTGGCCTAAATTACATTTTGGTGCGAGTGTTGTGGTAAGAAAATGTGGTGGCAGTCGGCATGGAATTGGAGTACACTAAAAAGGATGAAGTTAAAGTTTCTACTTCCGTAGGCAGACTACTTGACTTGGTTAGAATGCAGGACATGAAGATTTGGTAGATCACTCAAGCATATAACATTAATTCTGAAGTCCTTTCTTCTTTCCTATAAATGATGGGAGGTTATGTCGTAATGGGCTATTTAAACCTTGTGTTCTCACTTCCATTAGCGGTATTTTCATCAGTTGATAGTGTGTTTTATAGGCTATCTATATGGTAATCATGGATTATAGATGACTTAATTTGAGGATGTCAGGGAAAATAAAAGATTGGGAACGCCCATTATCAAGCCCCTATTTGGGTAGGCATATGAAGGTATCCTTCAAATAAATTATGGGTGACGTGTTGGAGGTGATTAGAAGCATAATTGGTGATGACATTCTGCTTCCTGATGCTCCAAGACACATTGTCCACTCACATGTGGTTTTAGTCTTCTTATCAAACTAGTACAACATGATTCCTGATTACATAGTGTTTATGAAAATAGCGAGAATGCTACTCAAACTAGAACTTTTTTCAGAGGAGGATCTCCATGTGGCTCTTAGAGGGTACTGTCTCAAGGGTTCCAAAGCATGGATTGGGGGCCTTTTCCCTCCTACCCACCGGGAAAGCAAGAAGGTGATTGTACGCATGTATGACATATTGAAGTTGGCGCTAGAGGGAAGAGATCTACAACATTTCAGGAGGGAAATAGTTATGTTTATGGATGTATTACCGAACGGGATTGTCGTAAACACCTTTCTTCTATTTGACATCTTCTCTATCATTCTTGCGTATGTGGAGAACACAGGTGTGGTGGCTTTTTCCCCACCTTTTTGTCCTCGGTCTCCCTCAGCCATTTCTTCCATGACTTCTCAGAATGGGTGTGCTACAAGCAAAGGTAAAGGTAAGGTTTGAGACTCCTCAAATCTTAGTTGACAGAATCTCTAAACCGTGGTATGCTCGAGGGCTCTGTGGTGTTTTTTGAGGTGACAAGCCAGGGTTCGGTGACAAAGTTTTTTGTTAAAATTTGATGTTAGGTGGCAACGCTTCTACTATATTCTTTGTTCCTGTCAGGGTTTCTGTGTAGTGTTACTCATTTTCAATTTCCTTGGTAGATTATCTATTCAATGTTTGTAGGTCATAGTGGTTAGGTATTATAGAATTTTGGTTGTATTGTTGGCCCGACTGGGGTTTTTTTGTAATAGTATGGGTATCATATCCAAGGGCTATGATCGGGGGGTTTTCTTCCCTGCTTCTTTCCCATTTGAGCACCATTCAAAGAAGTTTAATAATTATATAAATTAATTATAATGGCTCTGCCATTTTTAACCAAAAAAAAACTCACATATAGTAAGCTTTAAGCTCTTATTAATACAATGACTAAATTGTGTTGAAGATTATTTTAGACAAAAATAGAAGTTTCTAATTGCCTATCATCCTAAGTAGCCAATTATCTTAGCATAACATTTTTAAATATATAATATTTTAATTCAAAGAAAAAATGAAGTAGAAAACACATAAATTTGCATATTATTTAATTTATACAAATCCCTCATGTCTTGATGATGGATAATAGAATGTTGTCAGAAACATTGATACAATATGTCCTACATAGTTTAATCCAAGAGCATGATGCACTAACTATAAGAGATGTTATCATTACCTGACTCACAATTTGTTTTATTTGTAGATTTGAATACATTTCTTTGCTTCCAATAAGGCAGATTATGGTGCAAACCATACCCTAGATTGAATGATATCTAGATATAAAATAAAATAAACATTTAATGTTTATCTAGAAGAATGTAGATTTAGTCAATAGTTTGTAGGTGGTGTGGGATGATGTTCCCTTATTTTTAGGTCTCTTTTTCTTCATTAGTCTAGTTGTTAGTTTGCAAATGGTTCTCCTATTTATTTTTTGTTTTATACTTAGGTTTCTAGTTCCTGTAAAACCACTTTCCCCTTAATAAAAAACTTAGCCTTTAATATCAATCTTAAGGTAGACATAGTTACGAAGTGTGACTTAAGCCTAGGTGTGGGTTAGGTAAACCCTATACTCTAACAAATATATCACATCCAAACACTTTTGTCACATTTCAAAATGTATTAAGGATTACATGACATTTTCTTTAACGAACATCTATTTATTTTCTTAATTTGAAAGGTGTTTAAAACTAATTGTCACACATCTTAGTGAAATTCTCCTAAAAACAATAAACCTTTTAAAAGAATCATCACACAATTTCATGATACTCTCCAATAAAAGACACTAAAAATTACCATTAGAAAGGAACTCCTAATTTGTGAAGTTCAAACTTCAATTACATTATGAAATTTCTTTTGATTTAATAAAAAAAGTAAATTTACGTCAATTTAGAAATAATTAAACTACATTGAGGTGTTACATGGTGATAGGTTCAATGAGGATTTGATTTACATGATTTTGTATATCTCTATTTGAAACACTAAAACCATCTCTCTCTTTGTAGAAATGAAGGAAACCTCTTGTAATGTCATAAGCATAATCTTTGCTATTAGTTGGAACACCATCATTTTTTAGGTACTCCCAATTTAATTCTTTGAGTCGCTCATCCAATAAATTCTTGACATAATTCAAAGCATCTTCTTCAGTAGATCCCGGATTATCTCTTATGTAACATGCTATGGATGAATTTGTTTCTCCTCTATCCAGCTCACCCTTCACAACAAAATAATAAATTTAATAATAAAATAAATAAATTTTACTTACATCCAACGCAAAATTCTAAAATTAATGGCTATACATAGAATATTTTTAATATTAAATTTAACATTGCGACATACCTTAAAGGATTTCATATCACCTCTTAATCTAAGAACCAAGTTTAAGAGATCATTGAATCTTGATGAAAATCGATTTTTAGAAGAATATTTTCTGAAAGTATCTCATCTATTGTTAATACTGGTTGTAATGTAGTTGCACGAGTCCCTGAAGAAAATGCTCCATTCTCTATGAATTCTGCCAAAGTTGGTATGCGCTTTGTAGCAAGCCACTCAACTTCTTGTAACATGGCATCTATATAAGCTTCCCACTACAAAAAACAAAAACAAAATACATACTGTTTTATCATAAAATATAAAACTAAGTTTAGCCTCATTGTAAGTCTTAAAGAAAAATAACTCAATAACATAAATAAAAAATGCCAAAAAAATCCAAAACATTCAACAAATTCAATAATATTTAAAGAAGAACATAAACTATAAAAAAAAAAAAAAAACTAATTTGAGGACACGTTTGATCATTTTAACCAAAAAATTATATAATAACTTAATAATAGTTAAGTTATATTTAATAAACCTTACCATAGAAGGATATCAATTTTGTACTTGAATCAACAATAGAAGGTTTTATTTATTTATCATTATTAAGGTGAACATTAATTTACCTTTAATGAACAATAAACTAATGTGTGATATTGTAGATAATTAAAATATTTTATTTTTATCTATGTTGTACCTAGGAGCATTCAAATCTATAAGATAGTAACATTTAGTTTATGAAAATAAAAATTTCATTTCCAAATAAGAAAATAATATATCTATACCGCATCTTTAGAGGGTGGAAGAGTATCTCGGCCTTGAATTATTCTAGCTTCTCGATCCATTTCATTGACTGTCTCGTACAATGCCATGTATGCAATTTTCATATATTTTGGAAGGTGGTCTATAGACGTCGGATCCCATCTAAGAGGCACATAGAAGATGATTATTACAATTTTAAACATATGTATTATTACATATAGCTACATAATTTGTGATTTGGCACTTACTTCTTGATAGCCTCAGTGAGGAGTTTTAGTTCATCAAGTGTTCCATATGTGTCATATATATCATCTATATATGTTGCAATTGCAGAGAACTTTGCTAGGCCAAATCTAAATGCAGAATACCTCTCATCCTCACATATTGCACATGCCATGAAAAAATATTCTACATGACGATGGCGAGCGAATTCCAATTCAGACAAATGAGACTCCTTCCACCATCTAAAATACAACATACAATTAAAAGTAAATCAATTCAATAAATTGTATTTTTTAAAACTTATTTATAGAAACGATGGTAAAAATAAAATAAGTCTAGTGCACATTATAATTATTAAATCTAATATCTAACTGGCATAACTCACCTAGAATAAGCTTTAAGCTCTTGTTGATGCAATGACTGAATCGCATTGAAGTCCACTTTAGCAAAATATAAAAGTTTATCATTGTCCGCCGTCCTATGCACCAAGTTATCTTAGCATATAATTTTGAAATATACATATTTTTTATCCAAAGATAAAATGAAGTGGACAATTTATAACTAGGTATATTATTTTATTTTTATACTTCTTAGTTCTCTCATCTTGATGATAGATCACAAATTGTAATACAAAATATTAATGCAATAACTTTTTTTAAATCTTAAAAAAATAACAAGATAATTATAGAAAATATTGTAAGTACCTAACCCACGACTTATTTTCTCCATAAATTTGAATATATTTCTTTGCTTCTAATCTTGGCAGATTAGTGTACCAGCCATACTCCAGATTGAATGATATCTGAATATGAAAGGTTCATATTACAATATAAACAAAGAATTAATATGATATATGTAAGAAATGAACAAATTTTATGATGGTAAAAGCATGTGCACTTTATAAAGGAATCAATCTTCTAGTCTTGTTAAGCTTGCCTCTTGTAAAATGTTGGAGCCGATACCACAATCCTGCATAGCTTGACTTAAATATGTAGTAGAGAACTCTTTAGCCTCGTCCAATATTTTCTCTCCACGAAAAGCAATATGTGAAGCTCGAAACAGATTTAGAATACCTCTTATTTTATCCTCCTCTGTATGAGCAGTGGAGCACAAGAACTGCCCATTTTCTGTTTTAAATGTACCCAACATTCCTGTTATTGTATTATTTTTTGTTAGTAAATATACCAATATAAAGTGAACTCAAAATCAGATTAAATAAAGTAAAGAGATTTCTTATTTTTTACAATCAGAAATATAGATCAGATATCTTTTGAGGTATTTACATTTAAAACATAGATTATACCTGGAGAAACAGGATATCTATGGAGCCTAAGAATCCTAAAGCCCAAGGCCATGGTGTTGAGATCTCTTTGGCATTCGTCCCAATATCTGTTGCATTGCATTCAAACAGTTATACACATATTGTCTTAGAATAATAAATAACATTGTTAAGATACAGATAATCATACAAGGATTCCTATTTAATTAATAACAGCAGACCTGTAAATAAAATCAAGTGCTTTTTTTATCTCCTTTTGAAAATGTCGATCGATCCCAAGACGTTCAACGTTGTCGACCAGGGCAAGAAGTTGGGAAACATTTTCTGCATTTGACTCGTTGAACATGTCTTTAATCTCCCTAACAAGACTCCCACAACGTTCAGCGTAGAAAGGAGCCTGAAAACAACCAATCATAAAAGACTTTTACATTTTTAACATTCTTAAAAAGAACAATATACAAAGTTATAAGACTCTTATTTCATCAAAACACTTTTTCTAATCTTTTGAATCAAATAACAATGATTTTGATTTTATATTTCTTTTATAATCTATCATTCAACAAAACAAGAATCTTATAAATACTATGATGATAAACTTTAAAAAAAAATAGAAAGCTTTCTTGCCTCATAAGGATGCTTTGGAAGAGACTGTATGAAATCATCGTCCCACAAGTTGGGATGATGATTACCAGTGCGCCGCAATGGGATTTCTACTTTAGATGGGATTTCTACTTTAGATGAGGCCTGGCTTACGATAGGGTTAAGCTTTCTACATGGGATTAATGGCAATGCTTTACTGCAGAGTTGAAGATTGTGGGATTTGGTAGGGTGAGGTTTGAAGCAGAAGCCCAAATTGGGAGTTAGAACGGAGATAAGAGCCATTGCAAGATAGTTGCAAGATAGTTCGTTGTTCTCTCACAAAGAGAATCGAATGTTGCAAGGAATGCTTCTGTGTTGCCCATTTTATAGAGATGTCAAAGGTGCAAAATGTGTTATTTGTTTGTGATATTGCTATAATTAGAATTCAATTGTGTAATTTTTCAGTCAAATTTAAGTTCGATTCCAAATATATAGCTTAATAAATTTGACTCAAAAACTACACATGGTATGACTTGCTATGAAAAATACCTCCTACTTTAAGAAATAATTAGGGTTGTGGTGCTCAATATTATTATTATATATAGTCAATGAAAATTATTAACTCTAAGTGTTTAAATACAGATTCAAATAAAACTAATAGTTCACTTAAAATCTAATATTAATGGACAATAGGTCTACTAATTGAGAAAAAGTAAGAAGAAGATTACTCTAATTTTATTGGATTTATTGGATTTATGATTATTAGGACAATTGTGTGTAAGTTTTAAATTAGGTGTGCAAATTTTGCATGGTTAAAATCAATGATTAATACAACAATAGAAAATACGTAACAAATTCTATTCTGTTTCTAGGTTAGAATTAAATGGTGATATTTATTGGATCTCCAAAATCTTTCATTCATTCATACGCACGCAAGTCATAGTAAACAAAGGAAAAAATGATGGGTATGAAAAAGTCGCGAAGACTTATGGGGAGGGTTTGTTTAAGGTCTTGCACGCTCCACGACTGGTCTTGCACGTTCCACGACTCTCTACCAGTCGCGCATCCATTTCATCTGTTTGGGAGTTCTTTTCCATTTGCATAACTTCAATGACGTATTTTGCTCTATTATAGCCTTTAAACAACTATTATCTTACGTCACGCTATAATGTGTAGTACATTATTGTTTATTACTTCAATTTTGTGTTCCGATGCTATCGGGGAGTAAAACCAAAACTTACAAGTTCGCAGTGTATAATCCATTCGATGCAATAGGTACTACTATTTTATTTCATGTTTAGGAATATGGTGGACTTCATTGTGTGTTAGTATGTTACATTTTGGTTTTGGGTTCATGGTGACTATGCATTAGACTTTATTTGATGGCATTTATATTAGATGATGATATGGATACTTTTAGGTTATGGATTGGGTTATATCTACATTTAATATGTTTTATGATGATAATTAGAATTTGAGTCGAGACAATACGGTTGTGTTGTAGTCTGTATATATGTATACATATCACCTTCGATGTTCCTTTCGATTTACTATGAAGTGACTCATTAGTTGATTAAAATAATGTGCTATTATAAGTATTTATTTAAATAATGATATTTGATATATTTTATAAACATATGTGAATAAGCTTAGTTAAGGAAATCAAATTGTCAACTTAGTAGAGGGTAGTATTTAAAATAAATTATATTCACATTAATTGCCTTAAGAATTGGTTATCCCTTGTTACATCCATTCTTATCATTAACATATTACAAAATAATTTAAAAAGTATAATTTCAATAATGATAATAATGATAATGATGATAATTTCAATAATGATGATAATGATAATAATGATAATGATGATAATGATACTAATAATAATAATAATAATAATAATAATAATAACAACAACAACTTATACTTGTGTGTCATCATCAATGTTGTAATACAGGTTGACATTGAGTATTTTATTAGCTAAATTAAAATTTAACAAATCAAATAACATATTTTCAAAAAAAAAAAATTCTTCAATCTCCTACTCTTGGTAATTGAAAAGGCTAACAAAGAGATAAATGTATACTGGAGGCTTTGGAAGGGAGATTTTGTTCCAAAGTGAATCTTGTCCCTTGTGGCAATTATTTTTCCTTGACTGGTGGTAGTGTGGGATCTTATCAGTACTTTGTTGCATGAATTTCTATTTGTGGTGATGAGTCGTCCTAAAATGTCATTGATTTCAACCTTTGAATATGTGTGAGCCCCTTTATATTTTATGTTACCCTATGACAGACGAGGGAGTCATTTTCGCCTTGTATGCTATAGCTATCATGATGGTACTTATGACCCTCTTTAGAGTTAATTGATTTATTTTGGAGCTCGTCATTATTTTATTTTCTTGTTGATGTCCTCTTTGGAAAGGTTTGTTAGGGGCGTGGAATGGGAGTAGCTCAGAATGGGGCTCAATACACTAAAGTGGCTGCCAGGAGAAACCCATTGCGAGTGAACTAATCTAGTGATAACATAATTTAAATTTTTTGGTTTGGAATAAGATAATTATGATACCTCCACCCATGATCTCTAGTACATGTATTTAGACTAAGGGTGAGCTGGAGAAGGCAATAATGGAAATCGACTTCCTTGTCCCCTCGAAAGGTTGTCAATTTTGCATGACTCCTCACCTGGGGGCTAGGGTCTAGTAAGAGACTTCCAAGGAAACCCAAGAGTAGATGGAGGGTCATGTGCTGACACTCTCCCACTTGCACCCTAGGATTCTCTATAGTTTCCATGTTTTTTTCCTTTGGAATCCCTTGAGTAACCTTTGAACCATGTTGTTTATCTTGGATCTTATGATGTCACCTTTAAGTTCTTTTGTTGATACTTGTGTTCTCGGTTTTATGTACTTGTATTTTATGGTTCGTGATACAAGAAGAAAACTATGAAGACTCTATCTATGACGTACACAATGCCATCTAAGATAAGCCCCAAGTACTTAGGCATCGCTTGTAAGACTATATCTATTATTGTCTACAAGTCTTCCTGATAAGTTGGCAGTTAAGGTTGACCTTATCATTTTGTATCTTATGTTGGAACATTAATGATGCTATTTATTAGTGCAACATAATATGTACCTCATATGGATGTAATGATATCATATTGTACCCCCTTGATACTTTTAAATTATTATTTGAAAATGTACTTACGTACTCATGCTTGAAGTAATACAATTAGTCAAGAACATTAATGCCATGAATTTTATATTATTTGGAAATTCAAATAATCAATTCATACTCGAGGTTGCATATTGATCAAGGTTAATTTATTGTTAATTATTATGCATTGTAAATGCACGCTAGGAAGATCTTAGAGTGCATAGTTGTACTTGGTTTATGTTTTTTATTAAGGTAACAACAGGTTTTGAAGGGGCCTCGAAACCCTTTACAATGCACCAAAAGATAGACAAAAAAGGATGACGAAACAATGAACTGTCACAAGTGACAGAAAAACAAAAGAGGGCTAAACCCCAGATTTAACAAAAAATTACATTACAAAAAATCAAAATAGTTAACAACAAAAAGCTCCCACCAGACGGTTAGCAAAAAACTTCCAGCAACCCAAAACACTAAACAACTTTCAACTGATCCTCCAACATCTGAACTTCAACCATCTGTAGCTCCATACTCTGGATCGAGTCCTGTAATTTATTGATATCTTTAGTTTGGATTTGGGCTTTCCTTTTAGTGCTCGATCAAGTCCTAGATCCTAGGCCAGAAATGTGAACTTCCTGAGGGCTATCCTCCTCATGCCTTGCCTTGTCTCTGTCATTTCCATCTAGAAGTGTATATAAATATTTCAGATTATCCAAGGAATTATTCATACCCATTTTTCTAATAGCCGTAAGATTTTTGATGAGTGCCTTGTTGTTGTTAATCTTATCATTAATGTTTCTGAGCTTGTTGTCAACCATAGCACTGATCTTGGTATCCATATTGTTAACCTTATCAAAAACATTATGCCCCTGCTGGTACATTGTAGCATCATTCCGCATTTTGTCAACAATTTCCTCCGGCAGTGCGTTCCTATTTTCCAGATTCTTATAATTATCTTTGATCTCCTTTATGTCTTCTTGAATCCACTTATCCATATTGTGGCTATTCTCTGCTTTATTTTTGGCCATTTTTAGAAAAGAAATAGAAGCCACCCTTTTGACATTGACTTGTCTCTCACGAAGATCATCCTAAAGGCTCCTCCTGTTGTAGATATTCTTGTCTTCAAGGTCACCTTTCAAGTTATCCCGACTATACTCAGGCTTCTCACTGTCATTGTTATCTTTCTCAGTTTTCTCAGTTTCCTTATCGAGGACAATATCCTCCTCAGTGTTCTCCATGTTACCTTTGTCAGTCTCCATTTCCCTTGTTTCCTTTTGGTAATCCTGAAAGTCATGAATCTGGTCTTCCCCATCTTCATTATTAAGAGTGTGGTCATCATTGTGGGTTTCAGTGTCCCCCGAATCCCTCTGAGCCTCCTGAGTTTCCTAATTTTTTTCCTCATCACCATCCTTTTTTGCAGTATGTTCTTTGATATGGGTGTCAATCTCATTGTCTTTTTCTTCCATTATTTCATCCAAAATTTTGTTCTCCATCTTCTGGGTCTCCTCAAAATCATCTTTTCCACCCAAAGACACATTGGAGGAGGTATTCTTCATGTCCTCAATTTTTTCTGACTTCCCTGTAAAACCCTCATCCTTAGATGATACAATATCTTGTTCATCATCAGTTTTCATTCCCTCAATATCATCATAAATAGACAGAGATATATCCGCTTCAACAGGGCCTCTACAACTTTTTTTAGCAATTTCCTTACTAGGGCTCTTACCCTTAGACACCTCCAGAATTTTCCTCTTACCACTCACAATACTATTGGGAAAGGGGTTGGTGATATGATTCTTGACATAGTAAGTAATCATCAATATTAATATCTCATGTAAAAAAGGGGAGGACTTACTTCTATGGTCACTGATGCTCTGGTTGAGTGAACTTAAGAGATAGAAGGGAAAACAAACCCTAATGTTATGACGGTTATAGTTTACCATAACAAAATGATAATTGTAAACCTTAGAGTACCTGCCGTCCAATGTGAAGTACTCCATGATTGCCCAGATCACAAACGCCCAAATCTACTTGATATTTGACAAGTTAAGATAATCGAGGTCACCCTTCACAAGCATTGCCCTTTCTTCGTCTGTCTTAGGGAATTTTTTATAACCTTTGTTGCCTTCTTTTTTGTCTTTCAGAAAGTACTTCCCGTCCAACGGAAGGCCCATTATTTCTGCAATATGGCCCAGAGTGAGCTTGAGAGATTTTCCCAAGATGTTCATAGTGTCGTTCTCCCAGATATAAACAAAAGCTTTCGTCACCTCCTTGTCATTTCCATGGAGATGCTTCAAATATCTATGAACATTACCCTTCTTAATCTTGTTCCACACATATTTTTCTTCCCTCCATTTACACTTTGCAGGTTCTTCTCTCTTCTAATCTCCACCCATGTCTTCTTCTTCTGTAATTTAAATTCTATCACTGTTATGTTTCATAGTATTATTCAACACAAGACAAAAATTGATATTCACAATCACAGAGTACTTAATGATATCCGAGAAAACTTATGCCTTAAGCAATTCATCATTAGTTTGATGTTTCACATTGTGCGATGTCGTCGCCGTACCCCTAATCAAATCATTATTAATCAGAATGATTAATGCGAGTGACCTCACCTTCCTTATGATTAAGCCTATCATAATTAATTAATAATTCCACCTCATTATTAATGTTTTCATTCCCATGCCAATTGCATGTGACATCTTTCTTTACTCCAATGTTGGCTAGACAATCATCCACTTGATTCATTTCCCAAAAATAATGAGAAACATAACAAGAAGTAAAATTTGAAGCCACATTAATCATCTTTGCATTGATATTTTCTATGGTCCAAGAAGCTTTATTCTTTCCTCTAATATTTTCTATGGTCTCCCTCGAGTCAGACTTTTTCACAACCCAGATCCTTTGCCAGTAAATAGAGTTGAGAGCTGCCATAACTTCGTCCCTATGGTTAGATTGAGTTCCCAAAGGAGATGCAATGGCTCCAATACAATTACCATTCTGGTCTCTTATTAATCCACCTCCTCCAGTAATACCCGGGTTTCCATTCGCAGTCCCATCAAAGTTAGCTTTAACCAAACCTTCCAGGGGCGAGATTCATGTTGCTAGGGATCTCTGATTGATTGGACTATCATTACTGTCACTTTTCTTCTTACCAAATTTATCCTCAGGTTTTGAAGAAGACAAATTTTCTTCTAGTTCCCTACAAATCTGATTGCCAACCACTTAAGGAGAAGCCTGCTTTTCTCTAAAAATTCTATTGTTGCGCTCTTTCCAAATTCTCTAGCAAACATGAGGAGGGATAAGGAACCAATGGTCTTTATCAATAAAGTTCTGAGGCGGGTAACTCCATTAAGCAACAAAATCCTGCTAGACAAAAAGAAAACACTAGTAGATATGCCATTTTCTAAAGATAATCTCCCAGACTTTATGAGTGAAAGGATAATGGAGCATGATATGATCATAGGATTCAGAGTTTTCAAAGAAAAGACTACATCTATTAACAATGTATATACCCCTCCTAGCGAGGTTATCAAGAGTCAACATTTTATTTTGAATTAAGAGCCAATAGAAGAAGTTGATTTTAGGTATGAGATTTTTATACCAAATAAAAGAGAAAGGAGGCCTTTCCTCTCTCTCAGAAAGGATATTAACAGTAGATGCCACAGTATACTTCCCATCAGAAGTAGGATTCCACACAACTGAGTCCTAAATGTTATCTTCTATGTGCCAGGTCTGCAGCTCATGCTGGAGGGAAATAAGACTAGCATCAATATCTCCTAGATTCTTCCAGTTGCTATCCTCCTAGTAATCAGTAACTTTGGTGCCAATGGATTCTTTTCTTCTTTCAATAATTTGTTTCCAGTCTTGATTGGTTGATAGAGGCTCAGAGTGGATCCATTCATCATCCCAAAAATTAATTCTACAACCATCTCCTAGCTTCCATATTTGGCCTTTCACAATCAGATCCTTAGTATTTTTTATACTATTCCAGATGAATGAACCATTAGTGCCGTTGTCTTCCCCTATAAAGTCCTCCAAAGAATTTTTAAGAAAGAGATACTTACTTTTAATGATAGAATTCCACTCTTTTTGATCTCCATAAATCCTCCACAGCTATTTAGTCATGAGGGCTTTATTAACTTTTTTAATAGTTCGCAGCCCAAGGCCCCCCAGCTTTTTAGGCTTTCAAACTTTTTCCCATGACACAAGGCTCATTATTTTCTTTTCCTCAACCCCAGACCACAGGAATATTTGCTAAATTTTTTCAATTTCATTATCAATTTTATGGGGAATTTTAAATAAACTTGTTGCTTAAACAGGGAGGCTCTAGAGGGTAGATTTCAGAAGTTGGAGTTTTCCAGCATTGCTAAGAAGCACCCCTTTCCATCTAGCAAATTTTTTGTTGTATTTTTCAATAAGAGTGTGCCAGAAACTTTCCAGAGGATTGGAACAAAGGGGCAATCCCAGGTAAGAAGAGGGGATTTTTCCAATGGTACAACCAAGAATAGTAGACATTTTCTTTTGTCTTTTTTCAGGAGTATTAATGAATAATATGGAGCTCTTAGTGCAATTGAGTAGCTGACCAGTAGCCTCAGTATAGATAGATAGTCCTTTCTTCAGATTCCTGGCTTATTTAATAGTCGACTCTCCCACGATAAGAGTGTCATCCAAAAAATGCTCGTGAGAGAAAATGAGTCTAGCTGAGGATGGTTGAATACCTTTTATTTCCCCTTTTTCCACCATCTTATGGATATACCTCCTAAGGCACTCTTCAAGAATAGAAAAGAGGATAGGAGAGATAGGATCTCCTTGTCTTAATCCTCTGGAAGGTTTAAAAAGGGGAGAAGATCCCCCATTAACAATGACACAGGAGGAAATAGTTGTTACTAGTTGCATGATAATTTTGATGACCCCCTTGTTAAAGCCAAAAGAGGACAGCACCATCTGTAGAAAATGCTAGTCAAATCTATCGTAAGCCTTAGATAGGTCCAGTTTCATCATGAAGCCCTATTTTTTAGCCTTAGCCAGAGAATGAATATTCTCATGAGCCACAATGATAGAATCAAGGATTTGTCTCCTAGGAACAAAGCCATTTTTCTGAGGGGATATAATATTTGGGAGCAACTGGAGCAGTCTGGTGGTAATAAATTTGGACATAATTTTGTAAAGAGAGTCACACAGGCTGATAGATCTAAGTTATTCCACAGTGTTAGCTCTAGGTTTCTTAGGAATCAGAACCAGGAAGGTTGCATTTAATTACCTAAGAAGACACTTAGAACCAAATAATTATTTAACAGCTACCTGAACATCTTGACACATTATATTCTAGAACTGTTGGAAGAACAACGTAGGGAAGCCATCAAGACTAGGAGATTTTTCTCCTTCAAAAGAGAAAACAACATTTTTGATTTCCATATTTGAAGGAATAGCTTGGAGCATTTTGTTAGAAGGTTCATCTACCAGCTTAGGGATGGCATTAAGAATTTCATCCTGATTAGGTCTATTCAAATTATTATCCTTAGAAAGTAGCTCAGAGAAGTATCTAACCATTTCAGATCTGATTTCCTCCTCCTTACGGATAGTTTTGCCTTTAGAATGGAGGTTAGTTATCTTGTTAATAACTTTGTGTTTCAAATCCATCATATGGAAAAATCTAGTATTTTTTTCCCCTTCCTTTAGCCAAAGAGCTCTAGATCTCTGTCTCCAGAAAGACTCCTCCTTAGAAATAATATTATGATAATCAACAATCAGAATGTTTTCCTTGGTTTTAGTTTCCTCTGAGAGACCCTCTTTCTGAATGTTGTTCTGAATTTCCTTTATATCATTCTACAACTTACCTTTTTGAAGGAAAATATCCCCAAACACTTCCTTGTTCCATATTTTCAAATTGCTTTTAATAGTGTTCAGTTTCTTAGCCATTCTGTACATTGATCCCCCTTCAACCGTGTAATTCCACCATTCCTCAATCTTTTTTTCTAAGTTAGGGTGATCTAGCCACATACTTTCAAATCTGAAGGGAAAGTTCTTTCTGCTCTGGATCTGATTAATATTTAGAGATATAGGATAGTGGTCAGATCCAATATGAAGTTCGGCAGAAAGAGTGCAGAAGTACCTAGCCATCCAGTCATTGGTTAAGAGGGCTCTATCCAGTTTCACTTGAATTAAATCTTTCCCTGTACGTCTATTAGACCAGGTATAGTCAATTCCCTCCAAATCAATATCTAACAAAGCTTCCTCATTGATAAATTCTATTAGGTCAGATCTATTGTCCAGTTGGGAGATAATCCCTCCCTTTTTTTCCTCATTCTTGAGAGGAGTGTTAAAGTCTCCCATAATCCTTCAGCTAGTTTCTTGAAAGAGAATATAGATATCTTTTAGTCTTTGCATATAGTTTAGTCTACCACCTCTAGTGTTAGGGGAATAAACATTGATCATATTCCAGTAATAGTTATCCTTAAGATAAGTGTTTTTAACCAATAAAATGTTTTTTTTAACTATGAATTAAGTTACACACAACATTTTTATTATTCCAGAATATCCCTATTCCTCCTAAAGCACCATCTAAATCACCACCTAGGCTCTCATAATCTTTAAAAACATGCATTCTTTCCATTTTCTCTTTAGTCATTTTATTTTCTTGAATATGAAGAATATCCGGTTTACTATCTCTAACCATATTCCTAAGAACATCCTATTTGTGGATGCTATTAAGCCCTCTTATATTCCAAGAGATGACTTTCACATTAAAGACTTGGGGACCATATTTCAGTATGGCGTGTTGTTTTCCATCCGCTATATTCTTTTTTTCTTCCTTCTCTCTTTTCTTGTTTTGTGATTCCCTTCCTTTCTTACTCTTAGGAGTGCCGACATCAGCCTTAATTTGTCTTCTAGTTTGAACTCCCCCTAGATTATAATTTCCTTGTTTTTTAGTTGATTCACATGAATTACTATTGTTTTGGTCTCCTTTTTTGCCTGAAGATTTGTTGGAGGTTTTATTGTTCTTTACCTGTGACCAAGGAGCTTCTTGAGTGAACACTTTTGTCTCTGAATTCAAGATTGTCTCTAGATTATCTTCTCTCCACAGATCTGCAATAGGGGATAGAGAGTCATCCTCACTGTCTTCTAAAGAATTTCCATTGAGATCAAGTTCCCCACTAATTCCTTCACGAGGAATGGGAGACACAACAGTAGAAGGGGGTAAATCTTCTGAGGTAATCAAAATGGTTGCATTATTATAATCTTCTAATCCCTTCAGCTTAGGTTGACCCTGTTCTTGACAAGAGTCAGTGATAATAACTTGTTCAAGCCCATTCTATTTATTCAAAGTGATTTGTTTTTCTATTTGCAAAATTTCTTCTGATTCATTACTAGATTGATCCGGAATAGTTTGGTTTGCTGGAAGTTTTTTAACCTTAGACTCATTACTATTCACCTTCTCTGTACTGTTCTCCTGATGAGCATGATTAGAATTATCAAAATAAATTACAGAGGTATTTTTTTTCCATACTTTTTTATTTTACCTTTTATGTTCTTCTTTTTCCTTTGATTTTTTAAGCGGGCAGTGTTTAGTCCAATGACCAACTTTTTTGCAGGAAAAATAAGCAAAGGGAAGCGATTCATATTCAACAAATTGGATGTACTTACCCAATTTGGAGTTGATAGTAATGAACTCTAGAAGATCCTTCTTATGGTGTATGTTCACACATATTCTAGCATAGACTAATATAGATCTTACGGCAGTCATCGAATCAATCAAAGTCAGCTCCCCAAATGCACTCACTAGTCCAACAAAAATATCATCGTGCTAGTATTCCATTGGGAGACTAGGTAATCTCACCCAGACAGGGGTTGTATCAAATATGTCTGCATTTAGATCCATATTCATAACCCATTTTTTGAAGAGCCAACGATGATTTTCCAAACATCCAAGGTCCTCCACATAGCACCTTTGATAAATCTTCCATATTTGAGAATACAAAAGAAAAAAACCCCTTTGGCATTGTTGCTATATCTACTTGTCCCTTGAGTTTCCATTTACGATAGGTAAACTCCCTAACAAGCTCAATATTAGGTCTTGTCTCCATGAACTTACCAACCAGAGTAAGAACCACTGAGGAAACAGTATGATTGACAAGGGGATCAGGGATTGCTATGCCAAAAAAACCCTTGCTGGTATCTGAGATATTGCTGATTTTTGGAAAAGAAGATTTTCCTCATGATTTGATCCTGAACAGCGATGACCAACTTCCTTTGAGAAGATTCCTATTTGAGGCTTGATCATATGGATCAGTCAAGGCACCTTTAGTTGAGCTTTCTCCTGGCCCACAGTCTCAGAAAGGTGGATCCTTGACATCATCTGAATCTTTTGTGGAGACGTCCTTTGTTGATCCTCCCACAGCCTGCTGATCACCTGTAGCAGCAGATGCCATGATTCGTCCAACATCACATTTCCCACCATCGTGAGAATTCAAATTCACTCCCACCCACCCTTTCTCTCTAGCTCCCACTCCTGCTCCTTCCATTTTATGAAAGATGAAATGTTCATTCAAAGAAAAAATGTTACTTGGTTTATGTTATCACTACGTTGATTTCATGATATCTTAATGAAATGTTTGTCTATTGATGTAGTGCTATGATAACTACTTTGATCATATTAGTTTAAAAAAAATATATTACCAGTTATCTTAGTTGTACCTATGTCCTCTTAGATTCCATGGCAGCGCATTACATCTAGTATCAAGAGAGTGTTTTTCAACAATGGGCTTGATGTACCCACTAGGTGTATGTTAAGTTTTCTTTTGTTGGATGCATTATGATTATTTTCATAAATCTCTTAACTTGTGCCTCGAAGAATGTTCTCCATTGGTACAAGTTATGGTAGAATTTGTGGTAGAGGTCATAGTAGATACTGAGGATGAGGCCACGACTAGAGAGTAGATAGTTAGTGTTGTTCTTCACCTAATTCTCACCATGAGAGTTTATATGAAGAGTAGCAATAGGATCAACACCATGAGGATAGAGGTGCAAAATAGGTCGAGAGATAGTAGAATGAGCCTGAAGGTGCTCATATAAGACATTTTCTTCAAGAGATCCTCATTCAATTATGATCTAGTCAGGACACATGTCAAGAAATGGAGTCACATCATTCAATAGCTGAGGAGAGGGTAAGATCTTGTAGTCCTTGGAGGAGGAAAACTTTGGTAGAGGAGGATATCGTATTAGCAGGACAGGTGAAGGACCTCTTGAGAGCTTTCTAGCCCTTTTTCAATGGTAATTGAAGTTATTCTGTAGCTGAGACCTGACTCCTTGATCTAGGTCATTGTTTCATGATGCATCCATATGGAAATAACACCAAAGGAAGATGCACCATCTTGCATCTTTAGGATTTTTCCTATACTTGGTGACGGAAGGAAGAAGATAAATTGAACATGGATATAACCATTATTTATTGGGATTTATTCTTTGAGGGATTTTAGGAATGATTTTTTTCAGATCATTGTAGGTAGAAGAAAGATGATGATTTTCATGAGTTGTACCAGAACACCATGATAATTGAACAATATGAGCATCATTTCTTAGAAATCAAGCTATATTCTAGTGTCAAGGATGATGAGGAGATGCTAGTGCAACATTTTTTCAGGGGGCTTAACATCCTTCTTAGAGGAGATGTTCATACTTTTGAGCCCAAGACAATTAGGGAAGCTGCAGAAAAAGGCCAAATTATATGAGGAGAATCTAGGTATGTGATAAATAGTATTCGTTCAAGTGCAAACATAGAGAGTACCCCATTTTCTCGTTCAAGTGCTAGAGAAAATCCATCATGAAGAACATAGTATACCAAGAGTCACCCTTCATCCTCCAAGGCTTGTCAAAATTGTTTTTAAAAAAGGAAATTTTAGTTTCATAAGGAAACTAATTCTCAGTTCACTCTGGGTAGTAACTCTAGGAAGGAACGCAATTCTATGTGAATTAAGAGTTTTCAAAATAGTTAGCTAGCGCATAGTTATCAACAAAATTATAGAAAAGGTACCTTCCAATAGTCCAACGCATCTCCAGCTAGAAGAGACTTAGGTATAAGTAATTTTTTTTCTTGTGGCTAGCTAGGACATATTGCTACTTATTTCCTCAGACATCAACTTTTTCTACAAGTCAGAGACATGCCAATTCTAAGCCCACAATAGGCAATATTGGTAGATCCCACCAACTATTTAGAGTTGTTGATCATTACCAGGTCAAGAATGAAGGAAAAATTATTGAGACATGAAGTGAGTTAGGAAATACTTCTATTTCCATATTATTTGATTTTGGTGCTACATACTCCTTTATATCTGCTATTATTGTTGAATGTTGCAGGCTAGTAGTTGCAAGGAAAAAAGATTAGGTGCCTAGTAGAGTTCTCTTTAGGAGCCAAAATAACTGTAGACTCTTTTGTTTGGGACTGTGCCTTGAGTCTTAGTAACTTTGTCACTATAGTAAATTTGTGAATCATTCCTTTGGGATCTTATGGCATAGTATTGGGTAAGGATTTGACGGGGACCCTAATGGAAAATATTGACTATCTTAGTAATAAAATCCAATGTGTAGATAATTTTGGGGTGGATGTAGAGGTATTTAGATACCTATATCATTAAGAATGATTTCTACTATGTAATTAAAGAGGTGTATGAAACAAGGTTGTGAGTTATTTGGTCTATCTGTAAAGGAATTGGATGAAGTAGAAAGTAAGGAAATATCTTTAGATAGCCTTCCCATTCTAAATGAGTATGCTGATGTATTCCCTTCTTAGATTCTAGGTATGCCTCCCAAAAGGGACATAGATTTCTATATAAAGCTTGTTCCTAGTGTAGAGCCCATATCTAAGGCACCCTACCAGATGATCACATGGGAATTGGGTGAGATTTGAATATAGGTAGAGAGGATTCTAGCTAAGGGCTTTAGTTTACAAAGTGTGTCTCCATTGGGAGATCTGGTCATATTTGTAAAGAAAAAAGAATTTTATCTTTGGCTATGCATTGATTTCAGTCAATTGAATAAAGTCACCATCAAGAATAGATACCCTTTACTAAGAATAGATGATCTCTTTCATAGGGTGAAGGAGGCCAAGGTACTTTCTAAAAATTTTCTTAATTTAGGTTACCACCAGTTGGAGATACATGAAGCACATATTCATTCTACAAAATTATGTACCAGATATGGTCATTATCAGTTTACGGTGGTACCTTTTAGGTTAACTAATGCATCATTAGTATTTATAAGTTTGATGCATGGTGTTTTCCACACATACTTGGATGGGTTTGTTGTGGTATTTCTGGATGATATTTTGGTCTATTCAAAGAAAGTGGAAAAACATATGAAAATTTTGAGAGGGGTGTTGTTGTGTTTCTGAGATAATAAATTATATGCCAACTTGGCTAAATGTGAGTTATTTTAGATGGAAATCAAATATTTGGGGCATGTGATTTCTGGGGAGGGTATCTCAATCGATCACTGTAAGATACAGACGATTGTAGACTGCCTTACACCAACTAATGTGGTAGAGCTGTGTGTTTTCATGGGCTTGGTGGGATACTAGTGTCAGTTTGTAAAATATTTTTTGAAATTTTTTTATGCCATCACCTCTCTCAAAAGGAAAGGGAATAATTTTATCTAGTCAGAATAGTGTGAGGCATAAGGAGAGTTTAACCAATGCTCCAATCTTAGTTATGCAAGAACCCATGGGAGAATTCATGGTTTGTAAAACACATCTTTGGATGGCATTGGAGCAGTCCTCATCTCGTATGGACACATGATCATGTATGAGTCTCACAAACTTAAAGATCATGAGTTGAACTAACCCACTCATGACTTGGAATTAGTAGTAGCAGTTCATTATTTACAGTGATGGAGACACTTCCTTTTGGGGCATCAGTTTGATTTGCATATAGACCACCACACTTTATAGTAAATCTTCACTCAACCTAGTCTGAAGGCTAGGCAATGAAGGTCACTAGAATTCTTGTCTAAATATAACTTTGAGGTGAAATATATTTAGGGTAAGGAGAACATAGTAGTTGATTCCTTCAGCATACAGAGACATGAGATCTTATAAGTGGCACGCAATGTGGAATTATGGAGTAGAATCCTTTAGGATATTTCCACAGATAGGTAATATCAAGAGATTAGATCATAGGTTGAGGCAGGGAGAGTACATGAGGGGAGATATGTAGGATATTCCTTAGGTAGGATATACGTCCCACCTTCTTATGACCTACATAAATTAATAATAAGAGAGGTACAATGTGCACCTTACTCAATGCATCCAAGCATTAAGAAGATGCACATAGACCTTAATATGATTTACCATTGGTTTGGAATAAAGAAATATATTGCATATTTTGCTGCTAGATGTTTAGAGTGCCAGAGGGTGAAGGTAGAACACCAACACCCAAAAGGGATGTTACTACCCAATTTCATTCCTAAGTGGAAATGGGATATCATTTATATGGACTTCATAGTTGGATTGTCTACTTCTTCACAAACACATGATGTCATTATGGTCACCTTTGATCAGTTGACCAAGGTGGCACATTTCTTACATTTATGATTATCTTACACAATAACTACAATGGCTAGGGTCTTAATATAGGTTGGTATGAGGATACATGGTATTCCATGGAGGATAATATAAGATAGGGATTATGTGTTCACATCAAACATTTTCACTTTATTACAACATGCCTTGGGAACACAGCTTAACTTTAGTTTGGCATATCACCAAAAGACTGATGGGGATATAGAGATAGTTAGTCAAGTATTGGAGGACGTGCTATGGATGTATTTGATGGACCAATAGAAACATTGGGAGGAATAACTGTACTTGGTAGAGTTTTTGTACAGTAATGGCTATTATAGTTTGATTAGAATGTCTCCATTTCAAGCATTATACCATCATCTTTGTCACACACAATTGAGAAAGGGTAGGCTAGAGGATTGAATTATTTTAGGTCTAGAGATGCTTATATAGATGGAACAATAGGTAGATCACATCTAAAAGAATTAGGTAGTAACACAAGACCTATAGAAGAAGTATGTTGATGTTCATCAGGTAGATTGACAGTTCTTAGTTGGTGATAGAATTTTTATTAGAGTGTGCCCGTAGAAGATTTCAATCCACTATAGAAAGGACTCTAATTTGGAACCTTACTTTGTAGGACCTTTTGATATTTTGGAGAGGATTGGAACTGTAGCCTACAATCTTGTCTTATCATCTAGCTTATTGAGCATACATGATCTATTTAACATTTTTGTACTTAGCAATATAATCCTTATGTGACCCATGTTTTGTACTGGAATGCATTGTAGGTGGGTGATGGATAGCTTTCTTTTGATTTTATGTGCATTTTGGAGCTGCTAGAGTTGACCCTCAGGGACCAGGTTATATATGAGGTAAGGGTTCAATGTGGCCCTAATCACAAGTCTTCAAAAACCTAGCAGGATGTAGTAAAGATGAGGAATTTATATCCTTATCTATTTTAGGCTTCCTGGAATAAGTCTTCTTCTATGGGGGAGGATGTAGTTCCCTCCTCAGTATTACTATTTTATTTCATGTATAGGATCATGGTAAATGTCCTTGTGTATGTATGTGATGCTATCTGCTACATTTTGGTTTTGGGTTCATGATGACTATGCATTAGACTCTATTTGATGACTTTTATATTGAATGATGATATGAATACTTACAGGTTATGAATTTTGTTATATCTATGCATTCAATATATTTCATGGTGATAGTTAGAGTTTGATATTAATACAATACAGTCATGTGGTAATCCATATATACATATACATATCATCGTTGATTTCCCTTTCAGTTTTCTATGAAATGACCCATTAGTTGATTAAAATAATGTGCTAATAGGTATTTATTTAAATAATGATATTTTACGTATTTTATAAACATATATGAATAAGCTTAGCTAAGGAAATCAAATTTTCAAATTATAAGAGGGTAGTATTTAAAATAAATTATATTCAAGTTAATTGCCTTAGGAATGGTTGACCCTTATTGTGTCCATCCTTATCATTGCCATATTAAAGAACAACATAAAAGGTATAATTTCAAAAATAATAATAATAATAATAAACAAATAAATAGTAAAGATAAATAAATAAACAAAACATTATGTAAAATTATTAATATAAAATTATAGTTATGTGTCATCATCGATGTTATAATATAGGTTGGCATTGAGTATTTTTTTAATTAAATTAAAATTTAACAAATCAAATATCAAATTTTCAAAAAATAAATTCTTTTATCTCCTACTCTTGGTCATTGAAAACACTGAGAGAGAGAGAGAAATGATTTAAGGTTAATTCCTTTTCTAGTGAAGGGATTCCCATGCATGTTCATCCATGAAGGAAATAAAAGGAAACTTAGCACATTTTTTTGAGGGAGAGGTGCAATTAGTTGAAAAGAAAAGAAAAAAAGGAGAGTGTCGAGAAATGCAAAAGGAGATGGTTCTAAAATTCTTGGGGAAAAGGTACATTTGGAGTGGCACTGGATCTAGAGAGCTAGTTCTTGGTTCATGTTATTTTTCCTCAATCAATTTAGTTCATGGTTGAATTATCCATACACTAGCATGCATCTCTCATTGTCTTATTGCCAAGTTTCAGGTGTTGCATTATCCCCTTTGAATAGTATTGTTGAGTTGAGGATGCTTCTTGAACCCACACCTCATTATGTTTGATTAAAATTATGAAAATTCTATTGCAGTCACTGACTATTAATCTCCTATCTTATAAAGATTATTTAACTGCTGAAAATAAATTCACAGCTTATATCGAAAAATAACACAACAACTTCACCAATAAAAATACGAAAAGAAATATGCAACACAAAGAACACAATATTTTTGGACAATCGTCCTTGGAAAAACCTCGAAGGGAAAAACAGTACTACAGATGAGAAATATATATTAATCTTCAGAAAATTAAGAGATACAAAATTCCTTGCCTCTAACTAGCAGAACTCACATAATCTCCTAGCTCCTCCTGCTGATATTCCTCCATTGCTATCCCTAATGCTATCACTGCACCCTTGCTAATCAATCAACGACTAAGATAAATTACAACCTAACAACCAATCACATAATTAATTGCAAGTTGTCACCTAGGGGAATCAAAAAAATAATTAATAATTAATTAATTATTGTTAGCAAGTGGTTGGATAGTTGTCCAAGCTAACAAACTAACACTCCCTCTTAGCGAGGAAGTTTTTCTGTAGGAGACCCAACTTATCTTTGAAGAAGATGAATTTTTCCTTCCCCAATTCCTTTGTTAGAATGTCTTCTACCTGCTGATTTGTAGGTATAAACTATAGCTAAACAATCCCTCATTGTACACAATCCCTGATGAAGTGATACCTGATGTCAATATCTTTTGAACTATCATGAAACACTGGATTCTCAATCAACTTGATGCAACTCTGATTATCACAATGTATCACCATAGTCTCAACCTTCTGACCAAACAAGGCTACTACCAACTTCCAAAGCCATATAGCTTCACATGTTGCCATGCTGGCTACATTGTATTTTGACTCTGTAGAACTCAAAGCCATAGACTTCTGCTTCCTACTGAACCAGGAGACAACTCCTAATCCCAAACTAAAGAAACACCCTATAGTTCTTTTCTTGTCTATTGTACTGCCTGCCCAATCTACATTAGTATAGCCTATCAACTTGATACCTTCACCTCAAACATATCTGATCCTGTACAAATCTCTCTTCAATCTGCACATGTGGGTCTCCTTGCTATGTGCTACAAATCCTTCTGGTTGTTTTGTGTATACCTCCTCCTTTAACTCACCATTAAGGAATGTTGTCTTGACATCCATTTAATGGATTTTCCATCCCCTCTGTGCTGCAAATGAGATCATAGCTCATATAGAAGTATACCTGGCCACTGGAGCAAATATCTCCTCATAGTCTATTCCGTCCTTCTGAGAGAACCCCTTAGCCACAATCCTTGCCTTGTATTTCTCGATGCTGCCATCTGCACCGTGCTTGATCTTGTAGATCCAGCGTGATCCAACCACTACCCTATCTATTGGTATAGGCACTACCTCCCACACATAATTCTACATTATTGATTTATATTCCTCAACCATTGCATCTTGCCAAACCTGATGTTGTGCAACTTCCTGATAACTAGAAGGCTCACTATCTACCAACTGACTAACTAAAGACACATAGCCATTGAACTTGGCTGGTTGTTTCCTTGATCTTATACTCCTCCTAGGAGTTCCCACAAACTCCTAAGTATCGCTTAGTTGAACCGCATGGTTCCAGCTACCAATTGTAGAGGATGAAACATCAACCTCCATGTCTTCTTGATGCATTTCCTGCTACACCAGTTGCTCCATACTTTGTGAACTCTCACCACCTAAGCCTACACTTGTACTAGTAACTTTACTTGAGCTTTGTTGCCCTTAACTCGATTGAGCTACCCTTGGAGCTTTTGTTGGCTTCTTACTCTAATATTTTACTAGCAAATCTCTGGAATTTATAAATTCCTTGTCCTCCATGAACTTGACATCACGCCAAACAATGATCCGTTTGGTCCCTAGAATGAATATCTGATATGCCTTTGTGGTTTCACTATACCCAACAAAGTATTCCCTCTCTATAGTTTGATCTGACTTTGTACGTGTATCCTTTGGAATATGAAAATATGCCTAACTTCCAAAAATTCTAAAGTGATTGACATCTGGCTTCTTACCTGTGAAATCCTCCTCTGGTGTCATCTTCTCTAGTACCTTATGCATAACCCTATTCTGTATGTATATAGTTGTACTACATGCCTCTTCCCATAAGTAACATGGCATGTCCTGGTCATGTAGCATGGCCCTTGCTACCTCCGATATAGAATGGTTCTTCCTCTCAACAACCCCATTTTTTTGTGGGTTGTAAGGAAAAGTCCACTCTCTCTTGATTCCTTCACTGCTACAATACTCTAGGAACTATTTCCCTTTGTACTCACCTTCATTATCTAATCAAAGAACCTTTATCTTCTTTCCTGTCGAATTCTCCACAAGAGCTTTGAATTCTTTGAGGCGATTGAAAACCTCATCCTTGGTCTTCAAGAAGTATATCCAGGTCTTCCTAGAGAAATCATCAATAAAAGTAACAAAGTACTTGTATCCTTTGAGAGACTTCTTCGACATTGGTCCACATATATCTGAATGTACTAGATCTAGAACACCCTTAGACCTAGTGTCACTTCTTGGAAAAGATGCTTTGGAAAACTTCCCCAACACACATCCCTTACTCACATCATCATGCTCTGTGCTGACCTCAGGAACACCTGTCACTGTCTCACAAAGAAATCTAAGTGCTCCATGATGTATATGGCCCATCCTCCTATGTCATATCTCTCCAAGATCTCTAGGGTTACTATTTCTCACAAGTGCCTTAGGAGTATCAAATTGCAATCGATAAAGTCGACCACTCCTAACTCCAATAGATACAGGCAATTTCCAATATTTATGCTTAATCAAAACATGCATCCCTCTAAAGAGAACATTATACCCTTTATCTTGAAGGATAGATATAGAAACCAAATTCATACCTAAGCCTAGCACATGCAACACATCATGAACAAAAATCACTTTCCCATTCTCCCTCTGAAACTGAACAGTCCCTTTCCCAACTAAGTTGAGTTTGGACATCTTTCCCATAGAAATATGGATACTGGTGCTCTCCTCCTTATAACTGGAGAAGTACTCTCTAACTCCTGTCATATGAAATGATGCCCCACTATCTATTTACCAAACACTTTGCGAGGTTGAGTTAATCATGCAAGCTATGAGAGAAAACTCATCCTCCAATCTTCGCGAGAGCTCATCTGCACTTGCTGAAGCCACCACCTGCTCATTACCCTTCCTTTGCAGGAAATCACTAACACAGTGGCCAAACTCATGAAAACCAAAGCAGTTGACCTTAGATAGGTCCTTCTTCTTCTTACCTTTTGAATTTGATCCTTTGTCGACCCCTTCTTTTCTTTGCCCTCACCCGCTAGGGAAAAAGTTTCCTATTCCACCTCACTTTTCTAACTCTTGTTGTTGGCTCCATTAACAAGACTTAGTCTAAGCTCCTCCTAAGTGAAAGCACTCCATATTCGATCCCAGCTAGGTAAGGTGTCTCATCCATTAATAACTTGAACAAAGACATCACAATGCTTAGTAAACCCATTTAGGGTTGTTCTTACTAGCTCATCTTCATCTAGATTATCTCCAATAGCTGCTAACTCATCCTTGACAAGTCTAAGCCTGGTGAGGTAACTTTTAACATCTTCTCCCTTGTTCATCTGGGTATTCCTCAACATTTCTCTGAGAATCAGCTTCTAGTTAGTGGTAGCATCCTAGTACAGATTCAGAATGACGTCCCACATCTTCTTTGATGTATCTAACTCTGCGATATGTGGAACAATATGGTCCTTGACACAATCAAGGATTATCCTCCTCACCTTGGCATCATCCTTCTTTTATGCTACAAGTTGTACTGTATCTATAGGTACAACTATAGTACTTGTAACATATTCCTTGATACCATTGTCTTCCAGCAATAAAGAAATTCTAGCTTTTCAAACACCAAAATTTGAAGCACCATCCAATCTGTCTTGATCTCTCAAACCTGCTAAGGCCATCTCAAAAAAATAAAAGAAAGAATAAATCGAAAGAGGTTAAACTCAAATTTCTTTCCTTTGCTTAGGGTAAACCATTTCTATCCTCAACACTGCTCTTATACCATGTGAAAATTCTATTGCAGTCACTGATTATTAATCTCCTATCTTATAAAGATTATTTAACTGCTAAAAATAAATTCACAGCTTATATCAAAAAATGATGTAAAGCCCAAGTCCAATTGTACCAACAGTCAGCTTGACTGTGCTCTAAGGTCTCTTGCATAGACCTTATAGTGTATTGTTTCACCTCAGCTTGAGGAAGTCACTAAGATCTTCACCTCAAGTGCCCTAGACTAGGCTTACACCATAAAGCTACTATTTCATGCTATAGAACCCATTTGGATAGGTTCATTCCCCAAGCAAACCGACAGGTTCAACCTAAAGAACACAACAACACACACTGCATATGGAATACATTAAATATGTTCTTTTTTATTCACAAGAACTAAACTATTATAGGATGATATGATCTGTGTCTATCTCCTTCTCTAATCTATCTATATCCCTCTCTATCTCTACTACAAAATCTTTTCAGCTATATAAACATCCATCAAAATATCTTCAAAATATCTAATACTCGTGGACAACTTCAACCACCCTGCAAAGGTGGCCAAACTAAGAAATAAATGACCCTTCCAGAATAGGAATAGGTCTCCCTGATCCTTTCAAGCAAAAATGACACGTAAAGAGTCATTGAAAATGACCTAGCTAGTCACAAACGTCACATCCCACATTTCTTAGGTCATTAACCGACATTACCGAGCATTAGAGTTGACTTTTTTGAACAATAGAAACATCGTCAGTTTCCAACCCTGACAACAAACAAAAAAATTGGTTGAAATCATCGATGAGCATCGCTAACAAACACCACCAACAAGCATCGCCAACAAACAAAAACTAGCAATCATCGTTGACAAGCAAGCATCGTCGACAAATAGAAACCAACAAGCATCACTAATGAGCATCACTGATGAGCATCACCGACAGATAGTAGCTTGACTGAAAAGTATCGATCTTTGTTTGCTAGAGCCTTGTTGCATTTGTAGAGGTTTATAAGATACCTCAACACACATTCTTACTAGGAAACAACTACCTAAGCAACTATGGTGTTTGTTCACCGGGTGACCTTTGTCATTACAAGAATGGTAGAACATTTGAGAAGTGACCCTGTCACGTCTCAGGTGTGTAGAGGAAAACCAAGTTGGTCAACCTCCTCATTTGTCAGCCATGATGAATCTTCTACAGGTCGTCCTCTCCATTTGACCAAATATTCTTCATATGTCCAGTTTCTTGTGCTTCTACCAACACGACTATCTAGTATATCTTCAATCTCATTGGTAGTTGAAGTAGTAGCTGGAATAATCCACTGTGTTTTTGTGACCTCGCCTTCAACACCCCCTTCATGGTACTCTATCAAATCTACAATGTTAAATACTGGTGAAATATTCAACTCAGTAGGAAATTCTACCTCATAAGCATTTCCTGAATC
>MU223494.1:1491548-1504861 GCA_018584345.1 Thuja plicata
TATCATTATGTTAGAATTTGATAGTTTACTCTAATTGCATCTAGTTATACCATTAATTGTGGAAAAGAACTCTACGACAAAATTATTGTATGTTTTATTTTATTTTATTATGTGATTCTATAAAGTTTGAGGTTTATAATCTATTCGAAATCATGAGAGTTTATGGAAGTAATGTTAATAAGAGTTAGTTTAACTATTTTCTTAATTAAATGAGATTATGTGAACTTATTGCAAGCTATTAGTGTATGATCTTGTCTTGATTGATAATGAATCTCATTAAATAATGTTGTGGTTTATCTTCGTTGGTCTTATTGTGTATCATGATTTGAAGTCCATCAATGGTCAATAGGGAGGTTTTTGGTTTATCTCTAAGAAATGTATACTAGAGCCTTTGGAAGGGACACTTTGTTCTGAAGAGAATCATGTCCCTTGTGGCAATTATGTTTCTGTGATCAGTGATAGTGTGGCATCTTTGAGTACATTGTTGTATGAATCTATATTTATGGTGATGATTCATCCTATAATATCATTGATTGCAAACTTTGAGGATGTTCCAACCCCTTTATATTTTGTGTTTCCCTATAATAGTAGAGGGAGTCATTTTTTCCTTGTACACTATGGCTATCATGATAGTACCTATGACTCTCTTTAGAATTAATGGATATTCCTAGATATTGATTTATTGTGGGGCTCACCATTATTTTATTTCCTTGTTGATTGCATGTTAAGGAAGGTTTTTTAGGGACATGTAAGGGGACTGGCTTGGAATGTGGGTTTGGGACTAAAGCGCCTGCTAGGGAAAATCCATTGTGAGTTGATTAATATAGTGATAACGCAATTTAAAAATTGGGTTTGTGATAAAATATTAATAAGATAGTTATGATACCTCCACGCATAACCTAAAATGGTTGTAGAGACTAAGGATGGCTTGGAGAAGGCCTTAATGGAAATCAACTTCCTTGTCCCAATTAAAGATTGTCAGTTTTATATGAGTCCTCACTTGGGGTCGGAGTCTAGTAACAGACTTCCAGGGAAAGCCCAGAGTAGACGGAGGGCCATGTGATGACACTCTCCTACTTGCATCCTAGGGTTCTCTCTAATTTCCACGTGTCCACCTCTTGTATCCCTTAAGTATGCAATGAGCCATGTCATTTATCTTGTACATATATACACACACACACACACACACACACACACACACACACACACACACACACACTTGTGTGTGTACATGTGTATATGTACATATATGTATATATACATATACATATGTACATATACACATGTATATAAGCACATGTGTATATATACATATATACATGTACATATAGATATGTATATATACACATGTGTATATGTACACATATACACATGTGCATATATGTACATATACATATGTATGAATGTATATGTATGTGTATGTGTTTTTATGTATGTATGTATGTATGCATGCATGTATGTATGTATGTATATATGTATGTATGTATGTGCATGTATGTGTATGTCTATGTATGTATGTATATGTGTATGTATGTGTATGTGTATGTGTATGTGTATGTGTATGTATATGTGTATGTGTATGTGTATGTGTATGTATGTATGTATGTATGTATGTATGTATGTATGTGTGTGTATGCATGTTGTGTATATATAAAGTATACCTTCATGAAATTAGTTTGAAATCAATCAATTATATGGAAAGATAATCCTATTTAAATAAAGAATTGACAAACAATCAAGAAGCATTCCATGGTTCTCTAACTAAGCATGCTAATGAAGCTCTCAACCTTAATATTGATTAGTGACAGTCCAAAAGCAGAAAATAATGTTTGATAATGCCTAATCTAGCTATCAAATTCTAAAATTGCAATGCAATTCATTAAATCTTGCTCTCAAATTTCTCTATTATGCTCACAAATTCAAATGATCTCAAAGAATTTCTCTATAGTGTAGATGTGATTGCTCATAAATATCTAGGATTCCTAATGTTGTTAACATGCATGGTATGTAGGGGGTAGAGTTAAGTTGATCATGATCAAAGCATGGTTAAGCTGAAGGCTTTCCAATGGTTTCAAATGGAGAGACCATTTAAATTGTGGTCTCAAAGGTTGGGACAAAGAGATAAATTGAGTGGTGAGGATGTTAAAGGGTCAAATGAGTGATCAAGATTGAAAAGTTTGGAGTGAACCATGTGCTTTCAATCATTTATATTCACTGGCTCTTTGAATTCTTGTCTCCTTTGTTGAAATAATTTAGGATTTAATCAATTCAATTAATTAATTAAATTAGCCATGTAAGGGAATATGTTGATTTTGATTTTTTATTTAAAATATAAAATTAATTGATTAAATCAATTACATAGCTTTGATTTATCCCTTTTAGGCTTAGATTTAATTAATTGATATATTTATTAATTGATCCTTTGATTTAATGTGATTTAGTCCCATTTGATTTAATTAATTTCGACTTGGTTTGATAAATTGCCTTTTGATTCAATTAAGTACACTTGACCAAATTTAGGTGTCTAAAATTGACCCTCTTTGAATTGATGTGAGAAGCACATTGATTCTAATAAAATCGATGTCCTGATCTAATTAAATGACTCATCTGAAAAACATGTCTGATGCAATAACCTGATACAAAACTTGATCAGAAAGCTTGATGCAAACTTGATGTGAAATTTGATGTGAAAACCCTGATGTGAAAAATTGATGATGGACAACGGAGAAATGCTCACTGTTAGCAAGTTAAAATTTTAGTACCCCAGATTTTTCTTTCATTGTGAAACTTATGATAAAAAATCATGTTTTGAACATATGATGCCACCTCGGGAATGAAAATATATTGATATCAGAGGAAAAAAAATGTTGAAGAATGAAATTACTAGGTCAATTCTAATTTCATTTCTAAAATTTAGATGAAGATTTGATCACAACATGCCCAAATGAGGAAAAATGACATTTTATAGGCCTGAAAGAATGAAAAACTCTTGAAAATTAGGTTAAAATTTATAAATAAAAATAAATATGTCAGTTTTACTATTCATTTTCACTTTTCACCCCTCATTGTTGCTCTGAGAATTTTGGTGATTCTGACAATGGTGGTCCCCATACACAAGTATCGTTCCAAGAGATGGCGCAGAATCTAGAGACCATCCAAATATGGACCTCTAGTGAGGGATTTCAACCTCCTCG
Organism: Thuja plicata; assembly: GCA_018584345.1. Classification (NCBI taxonomy): domain Eukaryota; kingdom Viridiplantae; phylum Streptophyta; class Pinopsida; order Cupressales; family Cupressaceae; genus Thuja; species Thuja plicata. The sequence continues at coordinate 1,494,743 of MU223494.1, forward strand.
AGCATTTATTTCTTTTAAATGATTTGTTTACGCCTAGTTAGGGATTTTTTTATGAAAATTTAGCAATGTTATGCATAGGATAGTATAAAGTGTTGCATAGGAAAACAAAGGAGCGTGTCCACATAGTGAAGCGTTGCGTACAAAAAAAAAAAAAACACATAGGAAAACTCCCATGTAACGTGTATTATAAGTTAGGGTTCACGTACAAAACCCTAGGTTTAACACTATAATTAAGTTACACGTAGGAATTGTTAAGTCACACATATGTTATAAAATACCGTGTACTAGGCCAAGTTACACCTGTAATGTATAAAATGTTTCTTATGACATGTAAATTTATGCGTAATCTGAAATGACACGAAGACCATTTGAAATAACGTGTACACACAGGCAAAATGACATCTGGGTGAAAAGAATGAAAAACCTTGATCGTTTGTTGATTGTCTCTGATAGAATGAATACCAGATTGATTGCAAAGATAAGAAGGTTGGATTTATTAATCAAACCAAGTGTTTAGGATGTTAGGATGATCAGTCAAATGGATGTTGAAATATCAATAAGATAGGTAGGATAGGATCAACTGATTTACTTTTCCCTTCTCAAAATATAGAGTTAGGAAAAATAGTTGATGTTTCTCAAAAAGAGCGATAGGTTGATTTGATGATTGATTGATGTATAATAATCCACTTTAATGATGATAATAATAGAATTAACTTGATTTGGAAAATAGGTACCATTTCATAAGTTATATGTCCAGAGTGTTCCATCTTGGCTTTCCAACATGGTATACTAGTTTTCAAGTCACAAGAGATGTATTATCAGTAGATGTGGTCTATTTTACCTCCTTGAGTTACCTTGGTTCTAGATGAACCAAGGATTAGTTATAGCTATGGTAGAGCGGTGACACTCTGACCAAAATACCTTTTACTTTCCTTTAGGAGAGATTACAATCACTCTAGAGGATGTGTATAGGTTATTGAGGATCTCGACTCAAGGAGAGAAGGTATATTATGACCAGGTTTATGATGGTCACGCATGCGGATGGGTCTTTGAAAATCTGACGATTGGTGATGAGAGTATCCCATGGGCACATTTTGTTTCTTTCGCTCCTCTTCCTTCATTATTAGGTGCATTGATTGGCAGAGTTTTATTACCAGATCAACAAGGCCATGAATTTATAGTGGGTTAGGGTCACGTTATTGAGTATATGATCACTCATCCACATATATTTGATTGAGGTTCTTCTTTTCTAGCACAGTTGTATCATGAGTTACACCATATTGTGTATATAGGTAGTGTTGCATTGTTAGCTAGAGCTATGCTTTTGGAGTTATGGAAATGAGAGAATATGCCTATTTTGAGGTTGATAGCTACTAGAAAGAGAGAGCCCGAATGGTCATATGCATAATTGTATGATGGAATGGTTGTCCAGCCTAGGCTAGGCAAGTTAGATTACTGGAGACATATGCTCGATGATATTTATTAGGTCATATGGAGACCATATCTAAGATGGGATGTGAGCCATGAAATGAGGATGACTATGAGTTTTTTTATATGTTCACAACATGATGAATGTTAGGCCGGTCACCACTACTAATTGAGAGATTTTTCTGTTATAGAGTGTCTCAACAATATGGAAGAGTCCGAACATACCATAGGGTTTAGCACTATATGCTCAAGTCTAGGCTGAGAGATCTATGTGGGGTGCACAGGTTGATTACCAGTATGCCTATGCTTAGATTGATAGATTAGGGTATATGCACTAGGATATGCATGAGAATATTGCAAATGTTGGGATGTCAACATATTATTCACAGTGGTTTTCTTGTCACAGGTTCCCATAGTTCAATGATCCTAGTGAGCATATTCCTAACATGGATGATCCTTTGAATTATGATTATGGCGGTGGTGGTGGGAGAGTACAGAGAGGTCCACATATTTGAAGAGCTACTCAGCGAGCTAGAAGCAAAGGTAGAGGAAATGGAGGTCCACATATGATAGGTGTTCATGTGCGAAGGAAGGGGGTGGTTATAGGATGAGACTAGTACAGCTAGTACTAGCAGCAGTATGAGGACAATGAAAACACATAGTATCTAGACAGACGCACATAACTATTGCTAGACAGGTTCCTCTATAGGGATAGGCTCCTCCAAAAAGATAGGTGCTTACACAGGTTGTTCCACAGGTACATATTGTGCCATAGGTTCCCATTGCACTACAGGCTCCTCAGGCTCCACAAGTTCCTCAGGATCCTCAGGATATAAAAAAATTTACATAGGATGTCAAGACCTTACAAGCTGCGATGATAGTGATGAGTGGTCAGATTGATCAGGTTGCATGCATGATGCAACAGTTCATGACTATGATGGAACATAGGCCAAGTATAGTGAGTACTAGCAAGGCTCCTCCTAGTACACAAGATAGATTAGCAAATAGAGACCTAGATGATAGAGGTGGTACATGTGATATAGTAGGTGGATTAGGTTCCCCTAGCGAGTCATGATTGATTTTTAAGAGATCATTGGATTACATGCATTGTATCAGATCTATCCGATGTGTTTATTTTCTCAGGACTTTGATCTACCATTTTGTTATGATGTAGCTTTGATGTTTAAGACATTTGATATTTTGCATTTATTATGATGACTTGATAACTTTGATTTCCATTATGATATATATGAGACTTGCTGGAAATACAATATTGGGAAAGCAAAATACTAGGAGGGGGGTGAATCAGAACTTAAACTTTAATCACTTTAAAAAAAACTGATCCACAATCATATAAATATGTAATCAATCTAACATCTAGTTTCATCCATGATAGTAAATGAATAACATAATACACAGAATTTGGTAACCCAAAAACCCAAATAGGTAAAAATAGGGTGGGGATGACACCCACAAATTCTTCACTACTACAACAATAAAGTGTGCCTTTTATGGCTACAAATTTTTTATTACAATATGCAATCCACCTAGTTAAAGGTCTACCTGGTTAAGAGGTTTAGATCATTACAATCTACCTTGTGATAGGATTTCAAATTTCAATAAAATAAGGTCTCTGCTAAGATATTCAGAATGGTCTTCTAGAACCACTCTATTAAGAGAATTCACCTCCTACAATTGTTAGAATGTCTCAAGATATGATCCTTCAATATGCACTCTGATACTGATAACGAATCTCCTCTTTATAATACCTTTTCTGATCTTCTAATCTGATATGTCATTACTCTGCCGCTCACTTCTCTTCTATTCTGCTAGATCTATGCTTCTTATCAAAACAACCCTTCAAACATCTCTCATGTATGTATGTACCTTCTCTCTGTTCTCTCTAATCACTCACACATAATTAGGGTAAGAAGCAATCTTATTATACTCTTCAAATCTGGCAAATAGATCTAGATCAACGATCAAAAATAAAACTTATACCTCCTTAGTATTCAAATTTTATGATAGGCTACATGCCATGCATAGGATAAAACATTTAAATGCATAATTAACTTCATAGAGAATATTAAATGCTTCATTTATGTTGGCCCAAAACACCCATAAGTCAGCCCAAATATATTACCTTAAAATTTGTGCCATATCTGACATGTATGCAAAACTATCTTGTTCGACACTTAAGTCTCTGGGGCCTGACACTGAATTTCCAGATAGATAGGCATCTATGATCTATTCTGCTCAGCAATGACTTGCTGGGTAGCTCAGCCGTAGTGGTAGCCGACCAAAACTACCTGAATAAATGACTAAGTGTGGACACTAAATTATCAACAAAAACTTAGGGATTAACAATCTCCCCCTTTGATATTTAGTGGCAAAAACACTTATCATCTCTTTCACATCCACAAAACTACCTAAGTATATATAGTACTCCACCTTTGATTATACTTCATACTATACATATATTATCTACATAGTATACATGCCTTTAGCAAAAAAAAATATTATACCTTTGACTCATATGTTCCATCCTTTCCTGATTCCCCCTTTTTTTTGTCACTGATAGCTGGTGGGGTTAGGTTATACTTATCCAAAAACTATTTATGAAGTTGTAGAATCAATGCAAATGAAGTGTCCCAACTATCTTTAACAAACTTCATAACTTTCAACTTAACTTCTAGCTCAACTGCTATACTTACCAAACTTTCTGCAGTAGAGAGATGAGAGTCTCTCTTTATTAGATCTTTGGTAGCTGTGAATTCTTTCTACATAACCTCCAGATGAGGTATCAGATTAGCATAAATTGTAATCAAATTTTCCCTGATTTGGCCATCTTCAGCCATGATCTTGGCTAACCTCCTCTGTGTACAAGTTAACTTATTGAAATGAATGGAGCTAGAGCTAGCCTCCATGCTCAATGAACTTGCAGTTGACTTCATATCCAGTTGCAATTTCTCAATTAACTGTTGATTTTCTTTGGTGAAGAAAGATTCATCACATAGTCTTTTGTACAAAGAAAATACATTGTTTGCAACTTCTTCTAAAATTTCAATGAGAGAGGAAATTGCAACCTGTTGTGTAGCTATCTTTTCAGATATCTTCTCCAGTACTTTGTTCTTGAATTTTATCTCAGACCATTGCATTAGTTTGTCATTTGCCTCTATATTATCACTAGTCACCTTTTGTACAATGTGAACTAGTTGTTCTAGTATAGGTTCCTGGTCATTTACATCATTCATATCAAAGGAATTTACAAAAATATCTTTAATGTCATGCAGAACTTGCTCCTGCTTCTGTTCTCTCTTCATTTCTTCCTATCTTTTCTTCCTCTTCAAAATTTCTTGAAGGGTCTGAATCTACTCATATGAAAAATTCTTAGGATCCCATTTAGGAATCAAAATTACTTCATCTAATGTGACATTCAGTCCTGGTGACTTCTTCTTATGTAGCTTCCTCCTTTTGGGCTCAGGTGAGCTGTCAACCGGCTCAGTTTCAATAATTTCCTTTCCTTTATTAGTAAGCAATTTAGTTGCTAACTTCATCTTAATCAAGATTTCATGTTGGTCAGGTACATTCCCCATTTTGGGTCCAGTGGGGGTAGATGAAGCAGAGTGTGGTAGGTTTACCAACACTTGTATAGCCTCTTTCTCTTTAGGCTTGCCTCTAGTTACTTCCATTTTGTATCCATTGTTTAATAATGTCTAAGCAACCTCTATGATAGGTGGATTTTTAGTATTTACCTCTTGATGTTCTGGTTTCTCTTTCTTGGCTCCTTCTTCTTCATTTATCTCTTCATCAACCTTAGTAGCCTTGATAGGTGATTCAATAGTTGTGTTTGTCGGCTCATCCTGATCCTCAGCATCCACATTGCTAACATTTTCTCGTGTGGTGTCGATGGGACTATCCATTGTCAAGTCTGTAACTTTCTCATCACCTATTTCCTTTTGTGTTTCAGTTTTTGTTCCTGTTTTATCAGTGGTGATTTACTCAGAAGTTCCTTCATCTATTTTCTTCTCATTTGGAACTACCAACCCAAAAATCTCTTTCCAAATTTGAGTACTTTGATGTACTACTCCTTCAATATCATTCTTCAAAATAGCATAAGCTCTATATTTGGGTACAAACTTTTTCTTATATTGATCAACAAATTTTTCTTTCTGTTTCTTTGTCAATTGTGGGATGACTCTATCCAAAGTTGCTTCCCTAATTTGCCTTTCAGTCATCAATGCAAATTACCATTTACTAGATAAGAAATCATAAAGTTCGGTAGGAATATTGTTCCCTATCTCTATAGGTGCCAATTTGAATGTACTCATCATGTCTAATAGAGATTCTTGTAACATGACCTTATTCTCTATACTTTGCTTTTCATACTTGATAAATTTAAATACAGATAACCCAGTTGAAATTATAATGTTCTTGCATACCTCATCAATGTCTATAGGATGTTTGAATGATGCTATAGGTATGTTTCTCGACACATTAGTGTCTATTTCCTCATATTCTTCATCACTCAAGATTAATTTCCTTTTCCTTGGTCTTTTGGAAGAACTGCTCGACACTGCCTTGGTCTTGACTTGTTTCTTCTTCCCTGAGCTACTATTGGTAGCATTCTTCCTTGTGTAAACTGATGTTGTCACCACAGAAGGTGAAATAGTTGATGCCCTAGTCCTTGGTCTATTTATAGCAGGAAGGGTAGCCTGAGATTTAACTTTGCTTACTTTGGTTGCCTTGGCAACCATTGGCTGTTTCCCTTTCCCTTTAACAACTACATCCTCTTCAGAATCAACTTCTTCTTCTTCTTCTTCTTCTTCTTCTTCACTAGGTATGTCTTCTCCTTGTCCAGTAGATAATTCTAGAGGAGCATCCTCTGCTTCCTCATCACTTGCAATGCCAACCATATTTTTCAAATTCTTGACAATCATTTTCCTCTTTCTTTCCATGGTGCCAGCCTTTAGGTTCATAGAAATTTCAGCCTTGGCTTCTTCATAATTACAAAAACATTTAGCAGTACTATCAATTTCCTCTACTAGGAGTGTTGTGACTACTATAGATGTTTCATCTATGTTTAATTCATAAGGTAATGGCCTTAACCATGATACCCTAGGTACTACAGCCTGAACATAAGTGTAATCTGTGTCAACTAGAAAACACACATCCTCATAATGTTGTTCTACTAGTGAACTAGGAATTCTACTTCTGAGTCTCATACTTTTCTTGAACTCCACAAAGTATGTTCCCATCACATTATCAAACTTATCACCTAACAATTGAATCAGTGCATTTATTTTCTGGGTGATAGAGCTATCTATTTTCCATACTATGTTTCCATAGGTAGGAAAATTATTTTGAACATAGAAAAATATGCATACAAGAAAGGATCCGAACTTACACACAGAATTCTTCACTTTCGTGATTGATGCAAGGTTCTCAGCAAGCTATGTTAGCTGTAGCTCGGCCAGGTCGTATGTGTGATCCTTCTTGATGATCTTCCATGCTTGATCTACTAAAATGCAAGGCACACTATCCAGTTGGCTTGACTGATAGAACTTGTGAGCTATAACCCTCATAGAAAAATCAAGTTCTAGGTCTTCAATAGTGGAAATAGTCATTCCTCTCTTGTTCCATATGGATTTAGTGACCTTCTCTATGTCTTCTTTACTCTAGCATTTCATGGTTCTTTTCCCGTTGATTGTAGGGTAACTAGTTACATGACTTATGATATCCTTGGTAATCTTTACTAGTCCATTCTCCAACCAAATGCTCATATCATGTATCCTGCTAAGAACAATTTTGATCCATTCTTCCCTAAAATTCCTCAGAAACTCTAGGGCTCAAGTTAACCCTCGCTCAGCTAGATTATTGTGTTCAGGTTTTAGGGCTCCATCTATACATAGTTTCCCATAGGATTCCCTTAGCTCGTGGTCTCCAACTTCACTAATTTTACACATGTAACATGCCCTAATGTCATGAATCATGAGTACCTTCAGAGGAATATAAGATAGGGCTCTAGTCAAATCACCTTTGATCATGCTCTTAGAAATGGCTCAAAATTTGGGAGGTGCGCAAGTGTTTCTCCACACCAATTCAACTTCTATTGATTCCTTATCCATTCCCTTAACTGGTGCAGATAAAATAGCGGCCATGATTTCACAATAAATGGTTTTAAAGATGAAACAAAGTACCTCTGAAAGTGTCAAATTTTGCACTTTTGCTGAATAGCCGATGACATGCTATACAATTCTTTAAAAATCTCTACTTAAATCAAGTTTGCCAATGCTTCAACACTTCAATAAATCTCAAATCGCAAGGTGAAATGAATCGTGAACGATTCATCCCTTTATAGGCTTTGAGGTAGGTTTGCAATAAATGTTCTTCCCATTGGAGTTAGTGTAAAATAGCTGTCCTCGGCCAACTTTGACAATCTCTCAGTCATGACCTAAACTAGCTCGGTACATATGCTGATGATCTTGGTCTTTGTATAATATTGATGCTCGGCACCTCTAGTGCTTAAGTGACTTTTCTTGGTACTGTAACTTTACAATATGTCCTGATGCATCTTATTATATCTAGATATGGACTTTGGCATAGTATATGTTAGGAACTGATGTAAGATATGAAATTTAAATTCAGTTCCTTACGTACCTCTTCTACTTACTTTGAGATTATGTGATCACATGATCCATTGGATTGGGTGACCTCAGCTTCAGTATTTTCACTACTTCTCGGCTCTATTTTCCTTACCCATGTCTGGTTCATCTGTGCTCTAATTTCCTCAACACTTGGAGTGGGTACTCTTGTCTTGCACTCTCTCTTAGTATGACCATTTTTCAAACAACTAAAACAAACTAGGCTTCCATTCATCCAACTCTTAGATCTTCCTCTGAAATGTGTCTTTATGTAGTCTCCAGGTGCATGTCCATATTTTTCACAAGTAATGACAACTTTTCCTTGTGTTATAATCCCAATTATAAGTGTTGCCTTTTCTTGGTGCTTTTTCTTGTGTCTTTGATGTCTATTGTTGTTTAGCATTAGATCTGCAATCTTGTGCCTTATGTCCAAATTTTTGACAATTGTAACAATATCCATTGATTCTTTATGTGGGAGGTGCATCATTAGCCTTAGCCCAACATTCATGTGCTTTATGTCCAAATTTATTACAGTTAAAGAAATAACCATTGAACGTAGATTTAGGATTGGACTTACCATTCTTGCTTCGACAAATGTTTGCAGTGTGTCCTATTTTTCCACAGTGGTGGCATACAAGTTTGTTTCTCTTTGTCTTTGAATTCCTCTTTTCACCAGGCTTTGATGATTCTCCTTTCCCAGTAGATGTCTTTGGTTCAGTATGGCCTAATCCAGAAGAATCTTTTGGTCTCCTTGATGCTTCCATCAGATTCTCAAAATGAGTCAAGGCTTCATTAGGTTTATTCAACCTTTCATTCAGTTCTTTCTCAGATATCAATTCATCTTTCAATTGACTGTTCTTAGATCTCAGATTCATAATTTCCATGTCTTTACTACTGATCTCCTGATTTTCTAGTAGCAGTTGATTTTCCATGTCAACCTGTTTGATTGTCATCATTTGCACATCATGTGCCCATTCATCAAGTCTGACAGTTATCACTCTTTTATCTTCTTCAGCCATAGCTTTGTCATCTTTAGCTTTCTTCTTTTGTTCCACTACTTCACATAGTCTTAGTGTCTACATTTCTTGTTCTCTTTTCAGGTTCCTGACTTCTTCACACAGTACATTGTTCTTTTCCAGTAGATCTGCAATTGCTGCATCGCTCTTAGTAGAATCTCCATTCTAAAATAGATTTACAATGTCTTCTTCTTGATAGTGAGTATCATTCGTTTGTTTGGTCAAATATTTCCTAGATGTCAGTGACTTCCTCAAATCCTGTCTAGCTGACTCAAGCTGATGTAATGCTAGCTAAATTTCATTCTTTTGATTCTCAATGACTTTACCCAATCTGTAAATCTCCATCTCCAAATCTGTACTCTCAAGCTGATTAAAACCTTTTGTAGGACAATGAAGTTCTGATACCAATTGTTGGAAATACAATATTGGGAAAGCAAGATACTGAGAGGGGGGGGTGAATCAGATCTTGAACTTTAATCACTTTAAAAAAAACTGATCCACAATCATATAAATATATAATCAATCTAACATCTAGTAGAATCCATGACAATAAATGAATAGAAAAATACACAGAATTTGGTAACCCAGAAACCCAAATAGGTAAAACTGAGGTGGGGATGACACCCAAAAATTCTTCACTACTGCAACAATAAAGTGTGCCTGTTAGGGATACAAAAATTTGATTACAATATGCAATCTACCTGGTTAAAGGTCTGCCCAGTTAAGAGCTTTAGAACATTACAATCTACCTTGTGAAAGGATTTCAACTAACAATAAAGTAACCACTCTGCTAACAGATTTAAAACAATCAGACTTTATGCCTTCTGTAATTTAATGAATTTATTTTCTTTTAATATTAGAATAAATTCTAAAGGATAGGTAAGTTTTACTAAATTTAGTTTTATCAATATTTGAAAAGATTGTTTACAATAATTCATTACATACATACATACATACATACATACATATATATATATATATATATGTATGTATGTATGTATGTATATATATATACATATATATATACATAC
>MU223494.1:1505320-1528044 GCA_018584345.1 Thuja plicata
CATATATATATATATATATATATATATATATATATGGTGTAGTTTATGAAGATCATATTAACTAATAATAAATTTATGATGTTAGTTGAATGATACATACTTTTGTGGTCTTTTATTCAAATTGATCAGTATTGTAGATATCATTATGTTGGAATTTGTTAGTTTACTTTCATTGCATCTAGTTACACCAATAATTGTGGGCCAAGAACTCTAAGCCAAAATTATTTTATGTTTTATTTTATTTTATTTTGTTATGTGATTCTATAAAGTTTGAGGTTTATAATGTATTTGAAATTATGAGAGTTTATGGAAGTAATGTTAATAAGAGTTAGTTTAACTATTTTCTTAATTAAATGAGATTATGTGAACTTATTGCAAGCTATTAATGTATGATCTTGTCTTGATTGATAATGAATCTCATTAAATAATGTTGTGGTTTATCTTTGTTGGTCTTATTGAGTATCATGATTTGAAGTCCATCAATGGTCAATAGGGAGGTTTTTCATTTATCTCTAAGAAATGTATACTAGAGGCTTTGGAAGGGACACTTTGTTGCGAAGAGAATCATGTCCCTTGTGGCAATTATGTTTCTATGATTAGTGATAATGTGGCATCTTTGAGTACCTTGTTGTATGAATCTATATTTATGGTGATGATTCATCCTATAATATCATTGATTGCAAACTTTGAGGATGTCCGGACCCCTTTATATTTTGTGTTTCCCTATAATAGTAGACGGAGTCATTTTTTCCTTATATGCTATGGCTATCATGATAGTACCTATGACTCTCTTTAGAATTAATGGATATTCCTAGATATTGATTTATTGTGGGGCTCCCCATTATTTTATTTCTTTGTTGATGGCATGTTAAGTAGGGTTTGTTAGGGCCATGTAAGGGGAGTGGCTTGGAATGTGGGTTTGGTACTAAAGCGCCTACTAGGGAAAATCCATTGTGAGTTGATTAATATAGTGATAATGTAATTTAAAAATTGGGTTTGTGATAGAATATTAATAAGATAGTTATGATACCTCCACCCATAACCTATAATGGTTGTAGAGACTAAGGATGGGTTTGAGAAGGCCTTAATGGAAATCAGCTTCCTTGTCCCAATTAAAGTTTGTCGGTTTCACATGAGTCCTCACTTGGGGTTGGAGTCTAGTAACAAACTTCTAGGGAAAGCCCAGAGTAGACGCAGGGCCATGTGATGACACTCTACTACTTGCATCCTAGGGTTCTCTCTAGTTTCCATGTGTCGACCTCTTGTATCCCTTAAGTATCAAATGAGCGATGTCATATATATATATATATATATACACATATATATATACATATATATATATACATATATGTATATATATATATGTGTGTGTACATGTGTATATATACATATCTGCATATACATATGTACATATACACATGTATATAAGCACATGTGTATATATACATATATACATATGTACATATAGATATGTATATATACACATGTGTATATGTACACAAATACACATGTACATATATGCACATATACATATGTATGTACATGTATGTACTATGTATGTATGTATGTGTGTATGTACATGTATGTATATGTGTATGTATGTGTATGTGTATATGTATGTGTATGTATGTATGTGTATTTATGTATGTATATGTACATGTGTGTGTATGTGTATGTGTATGTGTATGTGTGTGTATGTATGTATGTATATGTGTTTTTATGTATGTATGTATGTATAATGCATGCATGTATGTATGTATGTATGTATGTATGTGCATGTATGTATGTATATATGTGTGTATGTATGGATGTATTTGTATGTGTATGTGTATGTGTATGTGTATGTGTATGTATGTATGTATGTATGTATATGCATATGTATGTGTATGTATGCATGTTGTGTATATATAGAGTATACCTTCATGAAATTAGTTTGAAATCAATCAATTCTATGGAAAGATAATCCTATTTAAATAAAGAATTGACAAACAATGAAGAAGCATTCCATGGTTCTCTAAATAAGCATGCTAATGAAGCTCTCAGCCATAATATCCATTAGTGACAGTCCAAAAGCAGAAAATGATGTTTTATAATGCCCAATCTAGCTCTCAAATTCAAAAATTGTAATGCAATTCATTGAATCTTGCTCTCAAATTACTGCATTATGCTCACATATTCCTATGATCTCAAAGAATTTCTCTCTAGTGTAGATGTGATTGCTCATAAATATCTAGGATTCCTAATTTTGTTAACATGCATGGTATTTATAGGATTTCCCAAGGATAGGGGGTAGAGTTAAGTTGATCATGATCAAAGCATGGTTGAGGTGAAGTCTTTCCAATGGTTTCAAATGGAGACACCATTTTAATGGTGGTCTCAAAGGTTGGGACAAAGAGATAAATTGAGTGGTGAGGATGTTAAAGGGTCAAATGAGTGATGAAGATTGAAAATTTTGGAGTGATCCATGTGCTTTTAATCATTTAAATTCACTAGCTCTTTGAATTATTGTCTCCTTTGTTGAAAGACTTTAGGATTTAATCAATTCAATTAATTAATTAAATTAGCCATGTAAGGGAATATGTTGATTTTGATTTTTTATTTAAAATATACAATTAATTGATTAAATCAATTACATAGCTTTGATTTATCCCTTTTAGGCTTAGATTTAATTAATTGATATATTTATTAATCGATCCTTTGATTTAATGTGATTTAGTCCCATTTGATTTAATTAATTTCCACTTGGTTTGATAACTTGCCTTTTGATTCAATTAAGTACACTTGACCAAATTTAGGTGTCTAAAAATGACCCTCTTTGAATTGATGTGAGAAGTACATTGATTCAAATAAAATCGATGTCCTAATCTAATTAAATGATTGATCTGAAAAACATGCCTGATGCAATAACCTGATACAAAACTTGATCAGAAAGCTTGATGCAAACTTGATGTGAAAACCCTGATATGAAAAACTGATGACGGACAACGTAGAAATGCCCACTGTTAGCAAATTAAAATTTTAGTACCCCAGATTTTGCTTTCATTGTGAAAATTATGATAAAAAAATCTTGTTTTGACCATATGATGCCGCCTCAAAAATGAAAATAGAATTGATATCAGAGCAAAAAAATGTTGAAGAATGAAATTACTAGGTCAATTCTGATTTCATATCTCAAAATCAGATGAAGATTTGATCACAACATGCCCCAATTAGGAAAAATGAAATTTTTAAGGCCTGAAGGAATGAAAAAATCTTGAAAATTAGGTTTAAAATTCTAAATAGAAACAAATATGTCATTTTTACTATTCATTTTCACTTTTCACCCCTCATTGTTGCTCTGAGACTTTTGGTGATTCTGACAATGGTGGTCCCCATACGCAAGTATCGGTTCGAGAGAGGGTGCCAATTCTAGAGACCAACCAAATATGGACCTCTAGTGAGGGATTTAAACCTCCTCAAGAATTTATTATTGCATTTATTTATTTTAAATGATTTTTTTACGTCTAGTTAGGGATTTTTTTTTATGAAAATTTAGCAATGTTATGCATAGGATAGTATAAAGTGTGGCGTAGGAAAACAAAGCAGTGTGTCCACATAGTGAAGCATCGCGTACAAACAAAAAAATAACACATAGGAAAACTCCTATGTAACGCGTATTATAAGTTAAGGTTCACGTACAAAACCCTAGGTTTAACCCTAAAATTTAGTTACATGTAGGAATTGTTAAGTCACACATATGCTGTAAAATACCATGTACTAGGCCAAGTTACACCTATAATGTATAAAATAATGTGTATGATGTGTAAAGTTATGCGTAATCTTAAATGACGCATAGACCATCTAAAATAACGTGTACACACCAGAAAAATGACATCTGGGTGAAAAGAATGAAAAACCTTGATCTTTTGTTGATTGTCTCTGATATAATGAATGCTAGATTGATTGCAAAGATAAGAAGGTTGGACTTAGTAATGAAACCAAGTGTTTAGTATGTTAGAATGATCATTCGAATGGATATTGAAATATCAATTAGATAGGTAGGATAGGATCAACTAATTTATTTTTCCCTTCTCATGATATAGAGTTAGGAAAAATAGTTGATGTTGCTCAAAAAGAGTGATAGGTTGATTTTATGATTGATTGATGTACAATAATCCACTTGAATCATGATAATAATAGAATTAACTTGATTTGGAAAATAGGTACCATTCCAGAAGTTATATGTCCAAAGTGTTCCATCTTGGCCTGCCAACATGGTATACTAGTTGTCAAGTCACGAGAGACGTATTATCGGTAGATGTGGTCTATTTTACCTCCTTGAGTTACCTCAATTCTAGATGAACCAAGGATTACTTACAACTATGGAAGAGCGGTGATACTATGACTAGAATACCTTTTACCTGCCTTTAGGAGAGATCGTGATCACTCCAGAGGATGTGTATAGGTTATTGAGGATCTCGACTTGAGGAGAGCAGGGATATTATGACCAGGTTTATGATGGTCACGCATGTAGATGGGTCTTTGCAAATTTGATGATTGGTGATGAGAGTATCCCATGGGCATAGTTTGTTTCTTTACCTCCTCTTCCTTCAGTATTAGGTGCATTGATTGGAAGATTTTTATTACTAGATCAACAAGGTCATGGATTTACAGTGGGTTGGGGTCACATTATTGAATATATGATCACTCATCCACATATATTTGATTGGGGTTCTTGTGGTCTGGCATAGTTGTATCATGAGTTGCACCACATTTTGTATAGAGGTAGTGTTGCATTGTAAGCCAGAGCTATGATTTTACAGTTATGGACATGAGAGAATATCCCTATTTTGAGGCTGATAGCTACTAGAAAGAGAGATCGCGGATGGTCATATGCATAATTGTATGATGGCATGGTTGTCCATCTTAGGCTAGGCAAGTTAGATTACTAGAGACGTATGCGTGATGATATTTATCAAGTCATATGGAGATGATATCTGGGATGAGATGTGAGCCATGACATGAGGATGACTATGAGTTTCTGTATATGTTCACACCATGATGGTTGATAGGCTAGTCACCACTACTGATCGAGAGATGTTTCTGTTATAGAGTGTCTCAACAATATGGAAGAGTTCAGACATACCATAGGGTTTAGCACTATATGCTCAAGTCCAAGCTGAGAGATCTATGTGGGGTGTGTAGGTTGATTACCAGTATGCCTGTGATCATATTGATAGATTAGGGTATATGCACTGGGATATGCATGAGAATATTGCAAATGTTGCTATATCGATAGATTATTCACAGTGGTTTTCTCATCACATGTTCCCATAGTTCAATCATCCTAGTGAGCATATTCCTAACATGGATGATCCTTTGAATTATGATTATGGTGGTGGTGGTGGTCGAGGAGGTGGGAGAGTAAAAAGAGATCCACATATTTGAAGAGCTTCTCAGCGAACTAGAAGGAGAGGTAGAGGAAATGGAGGACCATGGATGATGGGTGTTCATATACGAGGGATGGGGGTGGTTATAGGATGAGACCAGAACAGCTAGTACCAGCAACGGTATGAGGACAATGAAAACATAGATTATCCATAAAGACACACATGGCTATTGCTAGACATGTTCCTCTATAGGGAAAGGCTCCTCCACAAAGATATGTGTTTACACAGGTTGTTCCACAGGTACATATTGTGCCATAGGTTCCCATTGCACTACAAAATCCTCGGGCTCCAAAAGTTCCTCAGGATCCTCAAGATATATACAGCTTGACATAGGATGTCAGGACCTTACAAGCTATGATGACATCAATGAAGGGTCAGATTGATCAGGTTAAATGCATGATGTAGCAACTCATGACTGTGATGGAACAAAGGCCAAGTATAGTGAGTACTAGTGAGGCTCCTCCTAGTACATAGGATAGATCAGTAGACCAAGAGCCAGAGGATAGAGGTGGTAAATGTGATATAGCAGGTGGATTGCGCCCCTAGCGAGTCATGACTAATTTTTAAGAGATTATTGGATCACATGCATTGTATCAGATCTATCAGATGTGTTGATTTTCTCAAGACTTTGATCTACCATTTTATTATGATGTAGCTTTGATATGTCAGACAAGCGATATTTTGCATTTATTATGATGACTTGATAACTTTGATTTCCATGATGATATATATGAGACTTTCTTTGATGATATGATGTCTATATGATGCAATTTATTTTAACATGTTATGGATGCAATGCCTTATATATGACATAGTTAAATGAATGAAAATGTATGCAATTATTAGTTCTATATGGTTTTTATTTATGATGGATGCAAATCTAAATGTTAAATGCAATGTAATGATCCTAATAAATGCATTTTTTTTTTAATATTTTGATAATACAATATTTTAATGAAATACACCTATATGAATGATGATGTTGTTTATGGATTTATAGATAATGAATAATGTATAATGATGGATAACTCATAAATAATGTTTAATGTAATACAATGAGAAATACATAAGAAAGACTCCATAATTCATTTTTTTGAACCAGGATAATGATATTAAATTATTGAATAATTAACCCCCTTGAGCTTAGGAAATCCCCTAAATAGGATTAATCTAAGAATGAAATGCAACTAAATGTCGCTTTGTCTTTGCAAAATAAATGCAAAAGAAGATATATTTTCATCATTGAGACTTTGTGAACAAGGACCAAGTACAATCATCACAAATTGGATAACCGCATCATGATAATATGAATACTTCTTTCATCGATCTTTTAATTAATTGAAACTAGTACAACCCTCACTAGTTGAAAATTAACTATGGGAGTCTTAATTCCAATTTCATAGGATTCAGTGTTGCAATTGGATGTTGGTATTAAGATATGGAAGATCTAAATATCCAAGGTATCCATTTGCATAAATAAACAAACGTCAACCCTCCTCAATATATGAATGTCCTTGATGATTCTTTAATGATCATGTCCTTAGACCAATTCACATAGTTTGGTGGATCTTCCTCAAAATAGTCACACAGAAATTATGAAAAATATCATGCCTTCATTGTCACCAATCTAGTCGAAACATCATTGACTAGCTAAATAGAACATGACTTAATTAATACCATAAAAAACTTCAAGTGTTTGTATTGTTTCAATATTTTCAATAGAAAACCATCCATTCTGATCTATTAGGTTTTGTCAAATTTAAATCTGATAATAAGGTCATGAAGCTCAAGGATCAAGTTTCAAGATCGAATGCATGGGTTGAACAATGATATCCATCAAACGTTCAAAAATGTCTATCCTCTGAAGTTTTGAAAATATCTTACATGTCATGTGATTGGAAGGTGTCGTTATTGAATCTGTTTGGGTAACACAAAATATAACCCCAAATGAATATGAAACCATGTGTAAATTTGGGAAAATGAAACCTAATATGTGACAAAAGTTTTGATAATGCAGCTCAACAGACTTTACTATGACTATGTACAAATGATGGATGCAAGGATATATACCATGAGATGGAAAATGCAATATGTATTAAAAATGAAACTCAGAAAGACCTAAGGGATAAAAAAGTGCATGTTTGCGAGGTCTTCACCTTTTTAATTTATTTCTCTTTTTCTCTCTTTTCTATTTTTTCTACCAAGGCGCCTATTGCTAGGTTTTCACCAAGGCACTTTTATTTTTTGTCTATTTTTTTTTCTTTTATTTTTTTCATTTTCTATTTTTTTTTATATCGTCAAGGCGCATATGTGCTAGGTTTTCACCAAGACAACAATTTTTTGATCTTTTGAATGTTTTTTCTTTCCTCATGCTCAATTTCCCTCTTTTTATGTTTTTATGTTTTTCCATTATTTTTGAATTTTTTATCTTTCTGCTTTTATTTGGATTTTTGAACTTTTCTCATATTTTTGAATTTTGAACTTTTCTCATGTACAAAGATTGATGATGATCTCATCGGATACACTTTCATCTAATACTCTTTAAACCTATACACTTTCATCTGCTCAAGTGTAAAACCTCTAAAGTGAATGCTATTGATCATAGGTTCTTGTAGCTCATCTCCTTCACAATCAACCAATTTGTATGTTCATGTGCCAAAAGAAGAAGTAATAACTAATGGTCCTAGCCAGATTTATTCCCATTACCCTTTATTTTCTCATTCTTCTTGATTCTTAGGGTTTTCTCTCCACACTAAATCTCCCACTTGAAATGTTCTAGGTTTGATCTTTTTGTTGTAATTCCTTGAAATTCGGTTTGGGTACACTTTCAAGTGTTCATAGGCTTGATTTTTATGTTCTTCTAATAATTCCAAATGTTGAAGTATTGCAACCCTATAATCCTCATCATTTGTCAACCCTTGTAATGATACTCTCAAAGATGGGATTTCAACCTCTAAAGGTAGAACAACTTCTGCTCCATAAACGAAAGAGAATGGTATTTCTCCTATTGGTTTTCTAATGCTCGTTCTATAGGGCCACAATGTCGGGTTCAATTGTATATGACAATCCATTCCTAATTTATCCACCGATCTCTTCAATATCTTAAGGATTTTCTTATTTGTTTCTTCGGCTTGAGCATTTCCATGAGGATAACAAATTGAAGAAGAATAGTGTGTAATATGAAATGTCTCACACAATTCATCCACATCTTTATTCTTTAATTGTTTTTCATTTCTTGTAATGATGGCTTGAGGAATACCATATCAACAAATAATGTGATTTAGAATAAACATGGATATTTGTTTACTCATTGCAGTTGTTAATGGCACAACTTCTACCCATTCTATAAAGTATTCTATTGCTATTATAATGAACTTATGACTATGTGATGAAGGTGGATAAATAATCCCAATAAGATAAAATCCCCATTGATAAGAAGGCCATGGTGTAATTATTGGGTATAACTCTTGTGCGGGAACATGAATCATATCTCCATGATATTGACATTTTGGACATACTTTGACAAATTGAAAAGCATCTTTCTCTAAGGTTTTCCAAAAGTAACCCATGTGAAGGTTTTTCTTAGCTAGGTTCAATCCACTCGAATGAGACCCAAAAATACCCTCATGAGAATCACGTAAAGCTAACTTTGATTCCTCATCCTCTAGACACCTAAGTAGCATTTTGTCAAGAGTTTTAAAATACAATGTGTCAGATAAGATAGTATATCAGGCTGCTTGGTGAATGAAATGTCTCTTTTGGGTTTGGGTTTGGTCCAAGGGTAAGACTCGGTTTTTTAGATAAGTAAATATAGGTCCATACAAAGGTGAGTCATGTCCATTTAATAGGCAAATAATTTGGGTTTTGGGTAAGTCAAAAGTAGGTTTTACCAATTCTTCCACCAAGAACTCATATATAGCATTTTGATTTGGCATTTGAAGTAACGAGGATATAGTAGCCATAGCATTGGCTTATCTATTTTTGTCTCTTGGAATTTGTTCAAATGTAATAAAAAAAATAAAATTCCAGTCATCTATCATCCTTTTGTATGACATCAGCTTGTCATCCTTAGTTTGATATTCATCATTGATTTGGTAGATGACTAGTTGTGAATCACCATATACTTGCAGTTCTTTCAAATTCCATTCTAAATCCATTTTAATCCCAATGACTAAAGCCTCATATTCTACAATATTATTAATACATGCAAACAAAAGTTTGTAAGACTTATGAATGGTATATCCCTATGGTGTGATCAACAAAATACTGGCTGTTGATCCATGTTGGGTATAAGATCCATCAAAATACATCTTCCATGCTTTTTCTTCCAAATTTACTATCTCTGCATCTAGGACTTCTATATGAAAAGGATGATTTGAAACTAAGGGATTCTCCATAAATTAATATACTATTAGTTGTCCCTTAATGGCTTTGAAGTCCACATACTCAATATCAAACTCACTTAATATCAACACCCATATAGAAATTCTTCCTATACAATTTGTTTTTCTAGGTAAATACTTGAGAGGGTCTATCTTGGAAATTAATTTAACCTTATGCATAAACATATAATGTCATAGTTTTTGGGAAACAAAAATGGTGCAGGAGCACCTAGGTAGGCTAGTTGTTTTTATGAAACCTAGGGTTTTGCTCCTTTTTTTGGCTTGTAGTGGTTCTAGCCAAACCACTAGTTGAATAAAGGGACCGAGAGTCCTAGTGTGTGAAGTGTTTGTAGGAGGATAGGTCTTATTAGTTCCTTAGTGACCTTTAGGTCCAATTATGTGTTTTTGGAATTTTGTTGCAAAATGATCCAAGAAAGGGACTAGAGGTCCTATTTGATGTTATTTCATCATATTTGATGGATTGGACAAGTTTGGACATAGTTAGACCAGGTTTGAAGACCAAACTAAAAGGTTGCAAAAAGTTGTCAATGTTGTCATTGACAACTTTTATGACAAGATTGCATCTTCAGTGAAATCAGTTAGGTAACTATCTAAAACTGATGAATTAGTGTTTGGGCCAAATATATATGACCATCCTTGAGATGTGTGAAGGGTTGAAAAGTTTGAGCATTTTTGTGTACGGATTGGATTTGTGAATAACAGTGACTGTTAAAGTGTTTTGAGGTGATCTAATAGTTTAATGGATTGAATCCAATTCTATGATCATTGTTTCATGTAATGTAAGTTGTTATAATAATTTTTGTGGTGGTAGTTTTTTTGTTTCAATAGTTTTAAGTTCTTTTATAAAATATTTTGTGTTTAGTCCAGTTGCTGGTTTGTATTGGGCAACTTCTACAAATGGGGTCTTAACTCCATCTTCCACTGTGGAATTTTCCTGGGCTCTTGGATTATGGTGGTGGACTCCATGTATAATGTTTACAGTGAAGGAGGGGCCCAGGAAAGAAAGACATCCATTTTTGGGATGATTCCCTAGGTGAGCCAGTGGTGCATGGCTAGGGGTCATCAACAGTTGCAGAGCTTAATTGGTGGGTTGAAAGCATTCATAGCTTTGACCAAAGATTATAGAGGATTAGGGTGGTGAGTTTTTATATCCCCAAAGTGAGTGGGAGGACTTGGTGATGTTTCTTGGATAGCAAGAAAGAAGTTTCATTTAGACTGGTTTTGAAATTCTCAAATCCCTGAATTTTAGCCTTGTTTATAGGCAGAGCTGTACAGACATCTTGAGAGCCCTAAACCTAGAAAATCTCTAGTGTATCTATAAAGGGTGTCTAGATTGTAAAACTATTTGGGCACTTGTTAAGACATTTTGCAAGTTAATGCATAAAAGGTGACTAAATAGGGATAATTTCTTGTAGCCCTATTTTGGAAGCAATTGTGTAGGTTCTTGGAACTCGATTGGAGTTTTGATGCAAAGTGTGGTTGCAGGTGTTGGAAAGGGTCCTATTGAGACCTTGGATACCATAATCCTCTTTTTGGATTGAGTATTGATCATTTTGAATAAAATGGGTCCCTTTAGGTCAAGGAAGCAAGAAAGACCTTTTAGGGTCTAGGAGTAAGTTTTGAAGTGTTTTGTTCTACAAAATGATGTCCACTAGTTGAAGGAGTTAGGATCTTGTGATAAGATACCTAAGTATCCTAGGGTTAGTAAAAGAACCCTAGTAGGTCATAGAGTGACCTAGGAGAACCTATAAGAGGTCTCAAAGAAGCAAGACTAGTGCTACATCAGAGTGGTATCAGAACAAGTTGAGAAACTTGGCAAGATTGGTTTATGTTAGAAGTGGAATCTCGTGGTTCTACAAATATGGTGACAAATGTAGAACTATCCAAGGACATGGAAGATAAAAAGGAGAAAAATAGACTCCTTGAGGATACCTTGGAAGTAATGAGAGTAATGATGGAAGATCTAGTAGATGCTACTAGGAAGAAAGACTATGAAGAAGAATCTAGCAGTAAGGGTAAGAAGAAGATTGAAGAGGAAGACTTCATTCCTGAACCTGACCCAGTATTGAATGAGGAACCATTCTTGAAGGCCATAAAGGCATTAAGTGGAAAAGCTTTGGAAGGGATACCTTTATTCAGAGGAAAGATGCATATTGAGATAGTCATGGATTGAATTGAAGCAATGGAGAATCACTTCGAGTTTGAGGGGATAAGTGAAGCCCAAAAGGTTAAAGTGGCCAAGTCTAGACTCAGAGGGTCAGCTTTGACTTGGTGGAAATACCTTCAGGATGAGAGGGTAAGCATGGGAAAGCAACCAATAGAAAATTGGAATTCTATGGTAACCAAATTGATGGAGATTTATCTTCTAGAGGACTATGAAATACAACTTCATAGGAAGAGGCAAAACTTGAAGCAGAAAGACCTAGATGTGGTCTCATATACTAAGGAATTCCAAAGATTGTGTTTAAGGTCTAAATTGCAGGAAGAAGAGCCAATCAAAGTGGCTAGGTACTTGGGTGGATTGAAGTGGAACATCTGAGAGGAGATTATCCTATGGACACCTACCACTATCCAAAAGTACCATAAATTGGCTATAAAGGTGGAAGAGAAGAATAAGAAGAAAGGGGATTCTACCTTCAAGAACAACAACAACAATAGAGGTAGAGGGAGAGACCAAATGGGTCAAAGAGGAGGCCACCAAGGTAGGGGTAATGAGTGAAGGTCACAAGGAGAGAATAATTTGACAAAGTAGAAAACTGAGAACAGTTCAAGAGGAGGCTATAATAGAGGCAGAGGTAATCATGGTGGTTCTAATAGAGGAAGAGGAGGTAGGAGTGGTTCTGATGTAGTACTAGTTTTGCTCCTTAGAACTCTTCTAGGGTCTCTTAGGTCAATCAATGACCTACTAGGGTTCTTCTATTAACCATAGGCTCCTTAGGTATCTTATCACCAGATCCTAATTTCCTTCAACTAGTAAACACCAACAAAATAGAACTCACAACTTTGCAAACCTCATACTAGACCTAAACTGGTCTTTCTTGTCCATTTGCACAAACTGAATAAAATGTATTCCAATCTTCATAAAATTTAAAAGGAAGCATATGAAGATGTCAATGGGGCCAATTTCAACCCCTACAAACTCACTTTGATTCAAAAACACAAACAATCTCCAAGAACCTATTCAATTATCCCCAAAATAGGGCTACAAGCAATTAGCCCTATTTGGACACCTTTTCTACATTATCTTGGGAAAATGTCTAAAAAAGTTGAAAATAAGCTTAGGATCCAAAAACCCTTTTTAGAGAAACTAAATATTTTTGAGGTTTTAGGCCCCTCAAGTTTCCGTACAGTCCTTCCTACTTTCATGCCTAAAATTCAGGGTCTTAGGCCTCCTTCACTGTCTGCGCAAGAAATGGACTATCTTGGCCAATAAGATAAATCCTCACAACTTCTCCTCTTGATTGGGGTTCCTCCTCTAACTCCTCTACCTTCCCACTTCCTCTGATTGAAGCTATGGATGCTTTCAATCCCTCTAGCTAGCTCTGCAACCTATGATGATCCCTAGCCATGCTAGTCTGGCTCGCCTAGGGCATCATCTTAAAAATAGTTTCCACCACTTCCAAGGCCCAAAATACTATTTACACAATGTACATGGAGTTTAATTTCATAATCCAAGAGCTTGGGCCAAAGCCACAGTGGAAAAGAAAGTTAAGACTCCATTTGCAACCAGTGCTCAAAACCAGACCAACGACTGGACTGAACTTTCAAGATTTAGAAAAAAACAATCAAAACTATTCAAATTACAAAACTAACACCACTAGAAGTTCAATAATAACCTAAATTACAAGAAACAAAGCTTACATAAACACTTTCAATCCATTACATTTCCCAATCACCTCAAAACACACAAATCCACACTGTTATTGATTAACACAGTCCGTACATGAAAGTTCTAAAACTTGCCAACCATTCACAAATCCTGAGGATGGTCTTATATAGATGACCCAAACACTAAATGGTTGGTTTTAGATAGATACCCAGCCAATTTATTTGAAGATGCTAATTTGTCTTAAAAGTTGTCAATGTTGTCAATGACAACATTGACAACTTTTGGGTTTGATTGCCAAACTTGGTCAAACCCTAGCCAAACTAGTCCAATCCACTACATATGATGAAAAAACATCAAAAAGGAACCCTAGTCCCTCTCTTGGCTCATTTTTCCACAAAATTCTAAAATTATCTAATTGGGCCTAATTGGACATAAGGGTCACTAAGGAACAAATAAGACCTATCCTCCTACAAACACTTCACACACTAGGACTCTTTGTCCCTTTATTTACCTATTGATCTAGACAAAACCACTACAATCCAAAACAAAGAAAGAGAAAATCCTAGGTTACATTTCTAAAACTAGCCTACCTAGGTGCTCCTGCACCATACTCCCCCCCCAAAGGAAGAAGTCATGTCACTTCTGTGGACACTAGCTCCTCTGAGGTGCCCACCTTCTTGAAATCTGCCTCTGCAATCCATGAGGCCTCTAATTCTGGTCTTCCCTTCCACTAAAACAAATGCTCCATGTAGACTTTGTGTCTAGTGGTCTTCTTGACTCGGGAGTCCAAGACTTTATCAGCCACCATAGGAAAATTTGAAGGTAAGATAGTAACCTCCACATCAACATTGACCCCTTGACTTGTTGGATTGATGTCTTCCATCTTTCCCCTAAACTCTATTAGGTCTTTAACATTGAATATGGGAGAGATGCTCAAATCTGATGGTAAGTCCACCTTATATGCATTAGCTCCATACTTGGCTAAGATCTTGCATGGTCCCACCCTTTTCATCTAAAGCTTTGTAGGGACACCCTTCTGTAGTCTAGATTTGTTCAAGTGGACCATCACATAGTCACCCACTTCAAACTGAACATCCTTTCTTTTCTCATCCACTTTGGCTTTCAACTTAAGTTGACTGTCCAGTATCTACTTCTTTACTTGATCTTGTATCTCCTTCATGGTAGAAGTGAAGTCTTTTGCATGGCCACTTATGTACTCCATTCCACCAAGATCCCTGAGCTCACAAACACCCCTAGGATGCATGCCATAAACCACCTCAAATGGACTCTTTCCTATCATCCTATTCTTCCTATCATTGTAAGTATATTCTTCTTGAGGAATGAACACATCCCAAGTCTGTCCATCTTCCTTAGTTAGGCACCTCAAGAGGTTACATAGCACTTTATTGACCACCTCAATTTGGCCATTAGTCTAAGGGTGGTAAGCTGAACCAAAAGATAGGTTAGTACCCAGCCTTGTCCACAAAGTTCTCCAAAAATGACTCATAAACTTTACATCTCTATCAGAGACAATGCTCAAAGGAAGACCATCAATCCTTACTATTTCTTGAAAAACAAATAAGCTATGTGGCTAGCATCATTAGTAGTTTTGCATGGAATGAAATGTCCCATTTTACTAAATCTATCAACAACTATATAAATTTTATCATACCCCTGTTTAGTTTTGGGTAACCCCACAATGAAATCCATACTTACACACTCCCATGGTCTACTAGGGGCAGGTAGAGGCTGATACAACCCTGCATTACTCATTCCTCCTTTTTCATTCATGCAAACAACACACTTTTCTACATACTTGGTGACATCCCTCACCAATTTTGGCCAATGGTAGAACCTTTGGACCAACTCCAAGGTCTTTTCCTTACCAAAATGACCACTTAGAGAGCCATTATGTTTCTCTTGGATGATGTTCATCCTCATTGACCCCATGGGCACACACAACTGATTACCTTTAAACAACAATCCATTATGTAAAGTGTAATTAGAGAACTTGCTATGAAAATGGTTCTCAAAGTCAACACATACCTTATAGGCCTCACCAAAATCCTCATTTGACTTGTATAGGTCTTTGAAACTCTCAACCCCAATGCTATTCAAGTGGACTTCTTGCACTGTTAACAATCTCCCGCTCAAAGCATCTACCACCTTGTTGAGTTGACCCTTCTTGTGCTTGATAGTAAAAGTGAATGCCTACAAGTATTCCATCCACTTTAGATGTCTATTACTTAGATTTTCTTACGTGTTGATGTAGCTAAGGTCCTGATTATCAGTAAATACCACAAATTATTTAGGCAATAGATAATGCCTCCATTTCCCCAAAGATTGGACTAGAGCATATAGCTCTAGTTCATAAGAAGAATATTTTTTCTTGGACTCATTTAATTTTTCACTAAAGAAGGCAATAGGTCTGCCCTCTTGACTTAACACACCCCCTACTACCATTCCACTAGCATCACACTCAATGATAAATAAATTATCAAAGCTTGGCAACAGTAGGACAGGTTGAGTAGCCACTTGTCTTTTCAACATCTGAAAAGATTTTTCAGCTTCCAAAGTCCACCTGAACTTAGTTTTGATCCCACCCTTAATAGTATCCATTAATGGAGCACATATCTCACTGAAGTTCCTAATAAAATTTCTGTAAAATCGGGCAAGGGCATGAAAACTCCTTACCTTAGTGGCTGTGGTAGGTGGAGGCCAGTTCAAGATTACATCAAATTTGTCTTTGTCCATCTTCAAAGACCCCTTGGACACCACAAAGCCAAAGTAAACTAGTTCTTGCTTAAACAACTCACACTTCTCAAGGTTAATTTCCAACTTCTCTTCATGCAACCTCTTCAATACTGCCTCCACATGTTTTACATGTTCCTCTCTTGTCTTAATGAAAATCAGTATATCATCAAGATATACCGCTACAAACTTTCCAGTGAAATCCTTGAGCACCTCATTCATGAGCCTCATGAATGTGCTCAGAGCATTAGAGAGGCCAAATGGCATCACAAGCCATTCATATAACCCATTTGTAGTTTTGAATGCCATTTTCCATTCATCACCTTCCTTCACCCTGATTTGGTGATAACCACTTTTCAAATCTAACTTTATGAAATACATTGCCCCACCTAGGAAATCCATAAGATCCTCTATCCTTGGGATTGGGAATCTCTACCTTATTGTAATCCTATTTATATCCCTTAAGTCTGTGCATAATCTGCACTTTCCCCCCTTCTTTGATACTAAAACAATTGGGACTGCACATGGGCTAATACTGTTCTTGATCAAGCCTTGATCCAAGAGTTCTTGTACTTGTCTTGTTACCTCCAAGTTCTAATCTGGAGTAACCTTGTATGTTGCTTTATTTGGCAAGGATGCCCCTGGCACAAATTCTATTTGATGACTTATAACCCTCTTAGGTGGTAGGGTTGTAGGAGTGCCATCACTCATAATTTCCTTATATTTCTCAAGTAATTCTTCCACTTCCTTTGGTAGTGGTTCCTTTACTGGTGTCTCCTCCTCCTTAGGTCTTAGCACAATGGCATAACCTTCTCCCTTAGAATCTATGATATCATTCACCAACTCCTTACCACTACATAACATGACATTAGGAGTTTTACTCTATGGTTCCTCATCCTCTAATAAAGACTAAATTTTGAATTTCTTTCCTCCTTTCTTAAATGTAATGGAGTTCTCCTTCCCATCATATACTGCTCCATTATCAAACTACTAAGGCCTTCCAAGAAGAAAATGGAAAGCATCCATTGGAAGGATGTCACAAAGCAATCTAGCCTTATATCCTGCTATGGAGAATTCTACCCATGTTTTCACATTGACCAAGACACTCTGGCCTTTAGTTAGCCATGTCACCTTATAAGGGTTCACATGGGGTATTTTGGCTAGCTTTAGATTCACCACTACCTCCTCTGAAATGATGTTGTTTGTGGATCTAAAATCAACAATCACTTTACATACTTTTCCAAGAATCTTGTATCCTATTCTAAACAGTGTCCTCCTATGTTTGGGCTCATCATTGATTGGCTGCCTTATTAGGACCCTTCTAAACATTAGATTCTCACCCATTTCTGATTCTAAATGGTCCACCTTTGGAGTTTTGATACTAAGAGTATCCTCATGTGCATATGCTACTCTTTTGTCACTGTTTGCTGTAGAGGGCTTATCAGGACATATGTAAGCTGGATGCCCTAGTTGCCCACAATAATATAATTTCATTGTAGCAAAGTAGGATCCACTCCTACATCCTCTTCCTCTATTAGAACCCCCATTGTTACCCTTGCCTCTGTTATAGCCTCCTCTTAAATTGTTCTCAGTCTGCTGCTATGTCAAATTGTTTTCTCCTTGGGACCTTTGTTCACTACCCCTTCCTTGGTAGCCTCCTCTTTGACCCCTCTATTCTCTTCCTCTGCCTCTATTGTTATTATTTTTCTTGAAACTAGAATCCCCTTTCTTCTTATTCTTCTCTTCCACCTTTAGAGCCAACTGATGACATGTTTGGATGGTAGTAGGTGTCCATAGACTTAACTCCTATTGGATGTTCCACTTCAACCCACCCAAGTACCTAGCCACTTTGATTAGCTCTTCTTCTTGCAACTTAGACCTTAAACATAGTCTTTCAAATTCCTCAGTATATGAGGCCACATCTATATCTTTCTGCTTCAGGTTTTGTCTCTTCCTATGGAGCTGTATTTCGTAGTCCTCTGGAAGATAACTTTCTTTCAATTTTTTTACCATAGCATTCCAATTTGCTATTGGTTGCTTTCCCATACTTACCCTCTCATCCTGAAGGTATTTCCACCAAGTCAAAGGTGACCCTCTAAGTCTAGACTTGGCCACTTTAACCCTTTGGGCCTCACTTATCCCTTCACATTCAAAATGATTTTCCATTGCTTCAATCGAGTCCATTACTACCTCAATATTCATATTTCCTCCAAATAAAGGTATTCCCTCCAAATATTTGCCACTTAGTGCCTTTATGGCTTTCAATAAAGGTTCCTCATTTAACACTGGGTCAGGTTCAGGATTGTAGTGTTCTTCCTCCATCTTCTTCTTACCCTTACTACTAGATTCTACTTCATATTCTTTCTTCCTAGTAGCATCTACTAGTTCTTCCATATTTACTCTCATTTCTTCCAAAGTACCCTCAAGGAGTCTATTTTTCTCCTTCTACTCCTCCATATCCTTGGCTAGTTCTGCATTTGTCACCATCTTTTTATAACCAAAAGATTCCACCTCTGACATAAACAAAATTTCCCAAGTTTCTCAACTTGTTCTGATACCACTCTGATGTAGTAATAGTCTTGCTCCTTAGACATCTTCTAGGGTCTCTTAGGTTAATCAATGACCTACTAGGCTTATTTTATTCACCCTAGGCTCCTTAGGTATCTTATCACAAGATCCTAATTTCCTTCAACTAGTAAACACCAACAAAATAGAACTCACAACTTTGCAAACCTCATACTAGACCTAAACTGGTCTTTCTTGTCCATTTGCACAAACTGATTCAAATGGATTCCAATATTCACCAAATTGAAAAGGAAACATATGAAGATGTCAATAGGACCAATTTCAACCCCTAAAAACTCACTTTTCTTCAAAAACACAAACGAGCTCCAAGAACCTATGCAATTACGCCCAAAATAGGGCTACAAGCAATTAACCCTTTTTTAACACCTTTTCTGCATTATCTTGGGAAAATGTCTAAACAAGTGCCAAATAAGCTTAGGATCCAAAAACCCTTTTTAGATACACTAAATATTTTCTAGGTTTTAGACCCCTAAAGTGTCCGTATAGTCCTTCCTACTTTCATGCCTAAAATTTAGGGTTTTAGGCCTCCTTCACTGTCTGCACAAGAAATGGACTTTCTTGGCCAACAAGATAAATCCTCACAACTTCTCCTCTATATTGGGGATCCTCCTCTAACTCCTCTTCCCTCCCACTTCCTCTAATTGAAGCTATGGATGCTTTCAATCCCTCTAGCTAGCTCTACAACCTCTGATGATCCCTAGCCATGCTACTCTGGCTCGCCTAGGGCATCATCTTAAAAATAGTTGCAACCACTTCCAGGGCCAAAAATACTATGTACACAATGTAAATGGAGTCTAATTTCATAATCCAAGAGCCTAGGCCAAAGCCATGGTGGAAAAGAAAGTTAAGACTCCATTTGCAACCAGTGCTCAAAACCAGACCAACGACTGGACTGAACTTTCAAGATTAAAAAAAAACAATCAAAACTATTCAAATTACCAAAATAACACCACAGGAAGTTCAATACTAACCTACATTACAAGAAACAAAGCTTACACAAACACTTTCAATCCATTACATTGTCTGATCACCTCAAAACACACAAATCTACATTGTTATTGATTAACACAGTCCATACATGAAAGTTCTAAAATTTCCAACCCTTCACAAATCCTAAGGATGGTCTTATATAGATGACCCAAACACTAAATGGTCAGTTTCAAATAGTTACCCAACCAATTTCTTCAAAGATGCTAATTTGTCTTAAAAGTTGTCAATGTTGTAAACAACAACATTGACACCTTTTGGCAACTTTTGGGTTTGATTGCCAAACTTGGTCAAACCCTAGCCAAACTTTTCCAATCTACTACATATGATGAAACAACATAAAAAAGGATCCCTAGTCCCTCTCTTGGCTCATTTTTCCACAAAATTCTAAAATTCCCTAATTGGGCCTAATTGGACCTAAGGGTCACCAAGGAACAAAAAAGACCTATCCTCCTACAAACACTTCACACACTAGGACTCTTGGTCCCTTTATTTACCTAGTGGTCTGGCTAGAACCACTACAAACCAAAAAAAAGAAAGAGAAAACCCTAGGTTATATTTCTACAACTATCCTACCTAGCTGCTCGTGCACCAGGTTCTTATTTTACAACCATGAAATGTTATTATTGTGGACAGCTAGGTCATCCAACTTATAGATGTCCAAACAAACCTCCTACAAATAATAGTGATAAGAGGATAGCATATGCAAATGAGGACACTTAAAGTGTCAAAACCCCTGAATTAGACCACCTAGACTCAGAGATGGGTGAGAACCTGATGTTCAGAAGGCTCTTAATAAGGCAACCAATCAAGGATGAGTCCAAACATAGGAGGGCACTATTTAGAATCATATGTAAGATCCTTGGTAAGGTGTGTAAGGTGATTCTATAATCTAGATCCACAGATAAAATCATCTCAGAGGAGGTAGTAGTAAAGATTAAGCTAACCAAGATACTCCATGTGAATACCTATAAGGTGACATGGCTCAACAAAGGCCAAAGTGTGCTGGTCAATGAGAAAACATGGGTAGAGTTCTCAATAGCAGGGTATAAAGACATATTGCTTTGTGACATCCTACCAATGGATGCTTGCCACTTTATTCTTGGAAGGCCTTGGAAATTTGATAATGGGGCAGTGTATGATGGCAAAGAGAACTCCATCACTTTCAAGAAAGGAGGGAAGACCTTCAAAATTCAGTCATTACTAGAGGATGAGGAACCACAGACCAAAACTCATAGTGTTATGTTATGCAATGGAAATGAGTTTTTGAAAGATTTCAAGGGTGATGAGAGTGAGGGGTATGGAATTGTGTTGAATCCCAAGGAGGCAGAAGAATCATTAAAGGAACCATTGCCAATGGAGGTCCAAGAATTGCTTGATAAGTACAAAGACATAGTGAGTGATGGTAATCCTACAACCCTACCACCTAAGAGGGTTATAAGTCATCAGATAGCCTTTGTTCTGTAGGATTTGAGAAATATAAATCCATAGAATGCCAAGAATACCTGCATGCAAATAACCTGTTATAAGAGAGAAGAAGGAGGAAAAAGCATAACTCAGAAGTTGCTCAGAAAGTGAGCGAAATTATAATCTAAATTAATGAAAAAAGAATTACAAGGCTCAACCTATAAAGGTGAACAAAACCCTAAAGCCTAAAAAAGCTAGGTTGCAGATTAATAATTAATAAAAGAATTAATTATTAATGCACCTAAGAGAAAACTTAAGCACTAAAGAGTAATAACTTAACTAATCAAATCAACATGATTTAATTAATAAGAAAACTAAAGATTACTCTAACACCCCCCCTTAAGCTAAGAATAAGGGTTAAGCTAACCGAGCACAACTATGAAAGCAGGAAATGGGTCCCAGCAACAAGGCCTGATCAGGTACCCAATACAAGGAAATATCTGTAAACTGGAGACAAAGAAGAAAACCTAGTGGGAAAAACCCCTCTCCAAGAAAGATAGAAAAATGTAGAAAATAAATGGCTCAACAGACTCTCTCAAGACAATAAGTACAATCAGCCCCCCATGAGAGAGGGATGAGGCACGAAAGTCCCCCCAGAATGAAGAAACTCTTGTCACAATGGTAGATGCTTGATGTAGAATCCAAAAGGAGATCCTGAAGTGGAAAATGATATTCCTCCCCTTGGGAATAAATGAATCCAAAGGATGATGTCGAAGAAACCTTGTGAAGAGTTATGAACCAATCTGTCTTAGGATGTGTGCCATGATCAGATGTTGAAGAATATTTTTGTCTGAACTGAAACAAATGATACCAAATCCAAACTAATGTGGAGAATCCTAAAATTCAACTACAGAATGTACAAATAATGGTGGGCAAGCAGTGATAACCTGACTGTCAAGGTAGAGGAGATGAATGTCCTCAAAATAATCCTCCAAATCTGTAGTATAAGACTCAACAAACAAGAAAGATATGTCTTCAACATAAGAGTCCAAAGTATCTATGTCTAGAAGATGTATGATTTTCTGCTACACAGAATCAGGAGCAACACAGGATGCTAATAAAGTCTCAGTCTGAAGAGTGGGAACTATGAGACAAGCCTCTGATCCATCAAAACATGTAAGGGTGTCTGAATACTCAAGCTCCTGTAAAGTATCATGATCAAAGGGTGTATTCTCTCTCCAAGAAATGGGTATGAGACAATCTAAAGCAGGATCCTCTAGGAATGAAGAGAGATTAGGGTCTCCATAGATCTCCCAAAGACGTGTCCAAAGT
>MU223494.1:1528144-1549163 GCA_018584345.1 Thuja plicata
ACAAATAAGGCAAAATATTAAGCCACCTACAATGTGTAAGTATACCCTTTGCCCATGACTCATAATTACCCTGTTCCAAAATAACAACTGAAGGGTGAGAAGAAAAACCCATGATAACTCTGAAAAAAAAATTGAGAAATCTGACCTTACTGCATTTAGATCAAAACCTGGTGCAAGGAGGAGGGAAATGAAATCTGCAACTTTGAAACTAAAAACATGTACTCAAATGGCCAAATATGCATACAAAACTAGCATCATCATCTCTGGCTAAAAAAGATCTTTCCAGCGATATTTCATTTTTTGAAAACGGACGCCATATGCAAAAGATATGGCCAAAACACTGAACGTTGCCTTTTGAAAAAGTGTTAAAAACTATGTGACAGTTTCGTGGATGTCAAATTTAAGCCCGAACGTCGACCTACAAATGATGACATCACTGCCTGCACATTCTGCACATTCTTACCTTTCCAAAAGGTACGCACCTTTTCTTTCAAAGTTTTTTATAAAAAATCTTTATAAAAGCTTTTTAGAAACTTTAGAAAAAAGTGTATTTTTTGAGTTTTTGAAAAAAACTTTGTAAAAAAACAAAATTTGTTTTTTTTTTTATTTTTATTTTTT
Organism: Thuja plicata; assembly: GCA_018584345.1. NCBI lineage: Eukaryota > Viridiplantae > Streptophyta > Pinopsida > Cupressales > Cupressaceae > Thuja > Thuja plicata. Next base: position 1,528,763 of record MU223494.1, read on the forward strand.
TTTATTTTTCACCTCAAAATTTGAGTCGTACGGCCTAGGAGAGAGAAATATTTTCTTAGAGGCTACTGTGGCCAAAAATGACAAAATATATATGAAAATTAACTTTCCCAAGCCTTCTGAGCGTGATAGTGGTGTCCGTTATAGCTCAAAGTGCTCTAGAAAAAAGTGTCTCTTCCAGAATGAAGAAGAAATCCCAGAAAAGCTGTGGTTTTTTCCCTCAAATCACAGCTTCACAAACCCCAGACCAAGCAGTAGCAGTGTGGCTCTGATACCATGTAGGATTTGAGAAATACAAATCCACAGAATGCCAAGAATACCTGGATGCAAATAACCTGTTACAAGAGAGAAGCAGAAGGACAAAAAAGAAGAACTCAAAAGTTGCTCAGAAAGTGAGAGTGAAATTATAATCTGAATTAATGAAAAAAGAATTACAAGGTTCAACCTATAAAGGTGAACAAAACCCTAAAGCCTAAAAAAGCTAGGTTGCACACTAATAATTAATAAAATAATTAATTATTAATGGACCTAAGAGAAATCTTAGGCACTAAAGAGTAATAACTTAACTAATTAAATCAACATGATTTAATTAATAAGCAAACTAAAGATTACTCTAACATGTTCTAGGGGCATCCTTGCCCAACAAAGCATCATACAAGTTGAATCCATATCAGAACTTGGCGGTAGGAAGAATCAAGGCTTGATCAAGAAGAGCATTAGCCCCTGTGTAGTCCTGGTTGTTTTAGCATCCAAGAAGGGGGGAAAGTGGAGATTATGCACATAATCAAGGGCCATAAATAGGCTCACAATAAGGTATAGATTCCCAATCCCAAGGATAGAGGATCTTATGGATTGCTTAGGTGGGGCAATGTACTTTACAATGCTAGATTTGAAGAGTGGTTATCACCAAATCAGGGTGAAGGAAGGTGATGAATGGAAAAAGGCATTCAAGACAACAAATGGGTTATATGAATGGCTTGTTATGTCATTTGGCCTCTCTAATGCTCCGAGAAAATTCATGGGGCTCATGAATGAGGTGCTAAAGGAATTCACATGGAAGTTTGTGGTAATATATCTTAATGATATAATAATATTTAGCAAGACAAGATAGGATCATATCAGACATGTTGAGGCAGTATTGAAAAGGTTACATAAAGAGAAGTTGGCCATTAACCTTGAGAAGTGTGAGTTCTTTAAATAAGAACTAGTTCACTTGGGCTTTGTAGTGTCCAAAGGGTCTTTGAAGATGGACAAAGACAAAGTTGCTACAATATTGAACTGGCCTCCACCTACCATAGCCACAAAGGTAAGGATTTTCCATGGCCTTTCCCAATTTTATAGAAAGTTTTTTAGGAATTTCAGTGGGATATGTGCACCTTTGATGGATACCATAAAGGGTGGGGTCAAAACTAAGTTCAGATGGACAGTAGAAGAAGGGAAAGCATTTGAGTTGTTGAAGTAACAAGTGGCTACTCAACCAATCCTACAATTACCAATCTTTTAGAAGTTGTTTACCATTGAGTGTGATGCTAGTGGATTAGAAGTAGGAGGGGTATTGAGTCAAGAAGGTAGGGATATTTCCTTCTTTAGTGAGAAATTGAATGAGGCTAAGAAGAGGTAATCTTCTTATGATTTGGAACTATATGCACTAGTTCAATCCTTGAGAAAATGGAGACACTATCTATTTCCCAATGAGTTTGTGGTATTCATTGACAACTAGGTTCTTAGTTACATTAACACCCAAGAAAAGTTGAGAAACAAACATTTGAAGTGGATGGAGTACTCGCAGGCATTCACTTTTACTATCAAGCACAAGAAGGGTCAACTCAATAAGGTGGTAGATGCCTTAAGCAGGAGGTTGTTGATAGTGCAAGAAGTTCACTTGAATAGCATTGGAATTGAAAGTTTCAGAGACTTATACAAATCAGATGAGGATTTTGGTGAGGCTTATAAGGTATGTGTTGATTTTGAGAATCATTTTCATAGCAAGTTCTCTGATTTTACTTTACATAATGGATTGTTGTTCAAGGGAAATCACTTGTGTATACCCAAAGGGTCAATGAGGATGAACCTCATCCAAGAGAAACATAATGGTTCTCTAAGTGGTCATTTTTTGAAGGACAAGACCTTGGAATTGGTCCAAAGGTTCTACCATTGGCCAAAGTTGGTGAAAGATGTCACCAAGTATGTGGAGCAGTGTGTTGTGTACATGAAGGAAAAAGGAGGAATGATTAATACAGGGTTGTATCAGCCTCTACTAGTCCCTAATAGGCCATGGGAGTGTGTGAGTATGGATTTTATTGTGGGCTTACCCAAGACTAAATAGGGGTATGATAGCATTTATGTAGTTGTTGATAGATTTAGAAAAATGAGGCAGTTCATCCCATGTAAAAATACTAATGATGCTAGCCACATTTCTTATTTGTTTTTCAAAGAGGTTGTGAGGATCCATGGTCTCCCTTTGAGTATAGTATTTGATAGGGATGTGAAATTCATGAGCCATTTTTGGCAAACTTTGTGGAGAAGATTGGGTACTAACTTATCTTTTGGCTCAGCTTACCACCCTCAGACTAATGGCCAAACTGAGGTAGTAAATAGGGTGTTGGGGAACCTATTGAGGTGACTAAATAAGGAGTATGGGAAGAATTGGGATGTGGTCATTCCCCAAGAATAATATGCTTACAATGATAGAAAGAATAGGATGAGAGGAAAGAGCCCATTTGAGGTTGTTTATGGCATGCACCCTATGGATGTTTGTGAGCTCAGAGATCTTGGTGGAATGGAATATAGAAGTGGCCATGTAGAGGACTTCACCTCTACCATAAGAGAGATACAAGACCAAGTGAAGAAGAAGATACAAGACAGTCAACTTAAGCTGAAAGCCAAAGTTGATGAGAAGAGGAGGGATGTTCAGTTTGAAGTGGGTGACTATGTCAAGGTCCACTTGAACAAATCAAGGATATAAAAGGGTGTCCCTACCAAACTTCAGATGAAAAGGGTGGGAACTTGCAAGATCTTGGAAAAATATGGAGCTAATACATATAAGGTGGAACTACCATCAGACTTGAGTATATCTCCAATTTTTAATGATTAAGATTTGATAAAATTTAGAGGGAAGATGGATGAGATCACTCCAAACATTTAGGGGGTTAGTGATGATGTGGAGGTTTTTGTCTTACCTCCAAAGTTTTAGATGGTGGCTGACAAAGTTTTGGACTCTCAAGTTAAGATGACTACTAGACAGAAAGTATACATGGAGCATTTGATTCAGTTGAAGGATAGACTAGAGTCAGAGGCTTCCTGGACTATAGAGGCAGACTTTAAGAAGGTGGGCATCTCAGAGGATCTTCTATCCATAGGAGTGACATAACTTCTCCTTTTTGGGGAGTATAGTGCAGGAGCACCTAGGTAGGATATTTGTTTTGATGTAACCTAGGGTTTTTCTCCATCTTGTTTTGGCTTGTATTGGTTCTAGCCAAACCACTAGCTGAATAAAGGGACCAAGAGTCCTAGTGTGTGAAGTGTTTGTAGGAGGATAGATCTTATTAGGTCCTTAGTGACCTTTAGGTCCATTTAGGTCCAACTAGGTGTTTTGCAATTTTGTAGAAAAATGAGCCAAGAAAGGGAATAGATGTCTCATTTGATTTTATTTCATCATATTTGATGTATTGGACAAGTTTGGGCATAGTTAGACTAGGTTTGAAGACCAAACTAAAAAGTTGCAAAAAGTTGTCAATGTTGTCATTGACAACATTGACAACTTTTATGACAAGATTGCATCTTTGGTGAAATTTGTTAGGTAACTATCTGAAACCAGTGAATTAGTGTTTGGGTCAAATATATATGACCATCCTTGAGATGTGTGAAGGGTTGGAAAGCTTAAGATGTGTGAAGGGTTGGAAAGCTTAAGAATTTTTGTGTACGGACTGTATTTGTGAATAACAGTGACTGTTAAAGTGTTTTGAGGTGATCTGATAGTTTAATGGATTGAATCCAATTCTGTGACCATTGTTTCATGTAATGTAATTTTTTAGAAGAATTTTTGTTGTGGTAGTTTGTTTTTTTCAATAGTTTTAAGCTCTTTTATAAAATCTTTTGTGTTTAGTCCAGTTGCTGGTTTGTATTGCGCAACTTTTGCAAATGGGGTCTTAACTCCATCTTCCACCATGGAATTTGCCTAGGATCTTGGATTATGGTGGTGGAATCCATGTAAAATATGTACAATGAAGGAGGGGCCCAGGAAAGTAAGGCATCCATTTTTTGGATGATTCCCTAGGCGAGCCAGTGATGCATGGCTAGGGGTCATCAACAGTTGCAGAACTTAATTGGTGGGTTGAAATAATTCATAGATTCAACCAAAGCTTTCTGAGGAGTAGGGTGGTGATTTGTGAGATCCCCAAAGTGAGTGGGAGGACTTTTTTATGTTTCTTGGATAGAAAGAAAGAATTTTCATTCAAACTGGTTTTGAAACCCTCAAAACCCTAAATTTTTGCCTTATTTATAGGCAGAGTTGTGCGGAAAACTTGAGAGCCCTAGACCTAGAAAATCTCTAGTGTCTCTATAAAGGGTGTCTAATTATAAACCTATTTGGGAACTTGTTAAGATATTTTTCAAGTTAATGCAAAAAAGGTGACTAAATAGGGCTAATTGCTTATAGCCCTATTTTGGAAGCAATTGTGTAGGTTCTTCGAACTCGATTGGATTTTTTATGAAAAGTGTGGTTAAAAGTGTTGGAAAGGGTCCTATTGACACCTTGGATACCATTATCCTCTCTATGGATTGAGTATTGATCATTTTTAATCACATGGGGCCCTTTAGGCCAAGGAAGCAAGAAAGACCTTTTAGGGTCTTGGAGTAAGTTTTGAAGTGTTTTGTTCTACAAAATGGTGTCCACCAGTTGAAGGAGTTAGGATCTTGTGATAAAATACCTAAGTATCCTAGGGTTAGTAAAAGACCCCTAGTAGGTCATAGAGTGACCTAGGAGAACCTAGAAAAGGTCTCAAAGAAGCAAGACTAGTGCTACATCAAAAAATTATCAATAAGAAATCTCGCTCCAGGAAACTATATTTTAACTCATATTTAATCAAGGTTCTATTTAAGTAATATATTTCTCTTTATTTTCCCTCATCATCTTATTGTGCTAATAAAACCCCCAAAGATCATTCGGTTGCTGAAATGTACAATAGTAAGGGTTTACCTTTGATAAGTGGTAGAAAAATAGGTAGATTTACTCAGTATGTCTTCAATAGTGTAAAATCTTGTTCACATTCATCATCCCATTTGAAGATAGTATCTTTTTGTAATAACCTAGTAAAAGAATGGCATTTTTCCACCAATTGAGAGATGAATCTTCTAATGGATTAGAGCCTTCCTTTTAGTGATCTCATTTGGCTAATGTTCTTGGCTGTTTCCATCTCTATAATTTCTCACACCTTTTATGGATCTACTTCTATTCCTTTGGCTAAAACTATGTAACCCAATAGATTTCCAGATTGGACACCAAATGCACACTTTTTAGGATTTAACCTAACTTTAAACTGTTCCAATCTTGTTAAGATTTTCACTAAAATATGTAGATGACATTTGCTTTCATGCGACTTAGCTAAAATTTTATCAACATAATCTTCAAGAAAGGTGTGTATCATGTCATGTAAAATTGTAGGCATTGCCCTTTGATATGTAGCTCTAGAATTTTTAAGGCCAAAGGGCATGGAATTCAAGAAAAAGGTATCCCAAGGGAAAGTAAAAGAAGTTTTCTCTTGATCTTTGGGTTCTATTTTGATTGTAACCACTAAATCCATCCATTAACTTGAGAACATGGAGTGCCTCTCTGTTAAGTCCAATATAGCATCAATGGTTGGCAATGAAAAATCATCTTTAGGGAAAGAAAGGTTTAGATCTCTAAAACCAGGGCACACTCGGATGGACTTGACATGCTTTGTCACCAGTACAATGTTTGAAATCCATTCTGCATAGGCTATGACTGTTATGAAGCCAACTTTTAGTAACTTCTCTAACTCCTCTTTAACCAACAAACAAAGACACATGACTATGCACCTCTCCCAAATTTTCCTTAACTAGTTTTACTCCATGTCTCACATTAAGATGATGCATTATGAAACTAGGATCTAATCCCAATATATCTGCATAAGACCATGCAAAATTGATTTGCGTTTCTTGGAAGAATTTGATGAAATCCTTTCTTTCAGTTGGAGTTAACGATGCTGCTAGATGAATGAGCTTAGGTTCCAATTCCGTGACAATGTTAACTTTTTCTGTTGGTTCAATTAACATGGGAGATATTTCCTCTTCATGTTTGGGAAAAGTGTCCAATCTCTCTTCCTTAGGTTCCACAACTTGCTTTTCACCTTTGAAAATATCCTTTATTTTTACTTTTTTTTGCATCTAGCACTACCACATGGTGGTTTTCACCACTAGAGATTTTCATTTTTTTACTTTTTTTAATTTTTTCTTGTGGATTAAGAGATTATACACTTGCTTCCATCATCATGCTTGGATCAAATTCATTTTTGGAAGATAGTTCAACCTCATTGAGGTATTGGGCAATGACAATGTCATTGGGAAAAAAGAGTATACCATTTGGCTTGGTCAAATCCCAATCAATAAGTTTAGGATGGATAAGGGGTAGGGAATCATTAGATAAGCTCTCATTCACAGGGTTTAAGGACATGAATTCATTCAAAGGTTTGTACATTGTATCACTTAAGTCAATGTCATGCGCTTGTTCAAGGTGTTCTATAGAAGTTGGATCAAAATTATCTTCACTTGAATCCATGTGGATTTCCATGGGAAAACATACTTGTCGATGAAACCTAACATTTGAATCTCCCCCCACGAAGGTATCCATGGTTCACCTACCCATTTATTTTCACTAGATGCTTGTCCCTCATTTGGTATTTTAGGATCATTGGATACTTATGTAGAAATTGATCCTTGATCCATATTGCCTTGATGGCTTGTAATAGCTATAGGATCATAGGTATGGATGACATATATTTCCTTTCCATGACAAGAATCTTCAAATAGAGAATCCCATTCATACTCACCAGAGTCATCTTCACTTTGAGATCATAACATATGTACATGTTCATAGGAATCATGAATATGGCTTGAGCTACTTCCTTTCTCTTGATACCCTATGCCTAAATTTTTATCATTGGATCTCAAAGGAGGTTGATTTGGTTCTAACAAGCCTTTGTTTCTTATGCCTAAGGGTCCTCTTCCCTTGTAACCTATATTTTGCATTATTTGGAATCCTTTGCCATATTGATTAGTTTAAATGTTGACACGTTGAACTCTTTCAATGGGAACACTTGTACTATCCTAATCTTTATAAAGCCATTGCAAGACTTCAATATCTTCTGGTCGATCACTTTCCCTCACAAAAAAAGAATTATATTTTTAAGGTGGATAAGAACTAGAAGGTTTGCCACGTGTCCTTGGAGAAGTGGGTAAGTCAAACAATGAAACAAAATATTCCCCCACTCCTTTTTGATGAATTCTGCATTGTTTTTAAAACTTGTGCATCATCTCATTCATCTTTTGATAATTGTCCTCTTTGGTTTCTTCTCTTTCATCCCTAGAAGGTTTCAAAGTTGCTTTCCTTGGAGTAGAAACTTTGACCAAATGGTCATTAGAACTTTCACCCTCAAAACTAACCTTCTCCTTTCCCTTATTTAATGTAGATAAGTTATTTTAATTAGGACATGAGGTAGAAGTAGCATTTAATGTCAAACTAGGACCTTCTTCCTTAGTTTCTTCAATGATTGCACTAGGAATGACTCATTCTCTATTGTGTGGAATAAATAACTCATGTATAGGTTTCACCATGTTACAATATTGGAAGGTATTTGAGTCTCCTCCAATTGTAATTTCCTCACCCATATATGGAAATTTGATACATTGGTGATATTTCGAAGGCACCACTTGCATTTCATGAATCCACGACCTTCCTAACAACATGTTATAAGTTAATTTCATGTCTAGAACTTGACAAATGGTATCTTTCTTGATTGGTCCCACTTGAATAGGAAAAACCACCAATCCTTTGGAAGACCTCTCCTCCTCATCATAATCTTTGATGGTTGTTTTCTTCTTTGGATCAATCGATGATTTAGATAACCCTAAACCCTTAACTAGACTCAAGGTACAAATATCAAGACCAGATCCTCCATCAATGAGGACTCTTTTAACATGGTGATTTTTTATCAAGACCTCTATATGAAATGGGAGGTTTTGAGGATGATTTATAGACATGTCATCTTGCTCGAAAAATGATAGACAATGAGGTGCAATGAGATGACCCACCATGTTTTGAAACTTTTCTTCCTCCAAGATTTTCAGGAATGGTCATTTCCACAAGGGCTTTCTCCAAGGTTTCCTTATGATTGGGCGAAAGTTTCAAGAGCTCCAAGATGGAAATTTGAGCTAGTGTCTTTGTAATTGATCCACTAAGCTATAGGGCTTCATTGAAAAAGGTTTTTTCTTGGTCAAAGTGGTTTCTTGAGTAGGACCAAAAGTTCTAGGATCACTTCCTTGTAGGGTAATCTTTGATGCATTCCACCTAGTAACAATATTAGATGTCTCTTTGTTAGGTTTTTCCTTTACCACCACAATATTGATAATATTTTCTTTTCCTGATAGAGCATTGATAGTATTATCATAGCTATGGGTAAAGTTGAATTTGTTGTTACCCCTCAAATTATGGCCATTGTTGTTAGCATTTGAATATTTCCCTTTCTCATGTTTGAAGAAAGGTATTTTGAAAGCTATGTGATCTTCATTATTTTGTGGTCCTTCCACTTTGATCAATCCATCATCAATAAGGTCTTGCACCACATGTTTCAAGCACATACAATCCTTTATCTTATGTCCTCAATTAAGATGGTATTCACAATGGTTTTACTCACTCCAGCATGATGGCTTCACTTGTGGCTCATAGGCCTGAGATTTAGGTGAGTCAATAATCTTATTTGAAATGAGGATTCTCAATACATTTTCAAGAGGTTCACCCAAGAGTGTGAATTTCCTTCTAAGAGATGGAGCAAAGAAGGGTGTAGGATCAATCTATCCTCTTGATTATTCCCAAAATTCTTGTTGTTATTGAACGAAACCTTAGGTTCTTGATTCATATTGTTGGCTTGGTAAGATCCTCACGTGAGATTTAATGGAGTGTCTTTTAAATTGTTGGCTTTGACAAATCCATCATTGACCACACCCTTGTTAGTATTCTTAAGCCAAAACTGATTGTTATTGGGAGGAACTCTATTATTATTGTTGTTTTTATTGTTGTTGTTGTTATAAATGTTGTTATTATTAGAATTTTTGTTGTCCTTGTAGAGTTTGATTTCTCCACTTTTCAGTAATAATTCCTCTGTTGTGACTCCATTTTTTATTAGGTCTTGGAAAGAACATGGGAATTGTAATCTCAAACGATAGTTCAATTCCATATTCAAGATATTAATGAAAATGTCCATCTTTTTCTTTTCGGGAACACTTCGAGGGTATCCAAAAAATATCACCCTCCATCTTCGTAGGAAAAGTAAGAACCCTTCTCCATCGCATTGTTTCGTGTTGCATAAATTAATAATTGTGACTTCGTATTTAATATTATAAGAATAGTGGCACAAATTTGGAAGCCAATTATTTGAAAGTGTGAATACCGGAGGGTATTTTAGAAAACCACTCCATCACCATTCCTCCAAGGCTTCTTGGAAATAGTCTCATTAAATAAGTTGTATCATGCATGAACTCCAAGTTCAATGCAAAAAAATTGCCGTAGGTGATCTTGTGGATCAGATGTTCCCTCATATTTATCATACTTGGAAAAATATGCATTACTAGGGAATGACACCATAATCATGGTTTTATCAAATAGAAAAGGACACAATGCTTCGATAGAAAAGGGTTTAGGAACCCCCATTTGTTTCATGCTATCCAACTCCATTTGAAATAACTTAAACTGTTTGTTCATGATGTAGATGGGATTAGTCTCATCATCTTTTGCTTTCAATTTATCAACATCATAATAATGGGGAAGCTTTGTTCCCTCTTGTGCTAGATCAAGGAAGTACTTCTCCCTATCTCTTTCTAAAAATTTCTCCATGAGTTTCATGAAGAATGGTTCCTCGGTAGCCTCCTCATCTTGAGGGTCAATGTTTCCTCCATGTTGTCCACCCCTTGGTTATTAGGGTCAATTCCTCCTCCATTAACCTTATTATTATTAATCAATATATTTCCACTATTTTAATTCTTAGTGATGTCCTTGTTGACAAGATTAATGAGATTGGGATCCATATTACCAAAAGGAAAAGAGATCATATTTGGTTCCACCTCTTTTGTAGGTTCATCTATTTGTCATGGAGAGGTGAATGTATAAGTTGAGAAAGGAATCTCTTACCTCATATATGTATCATTAGATTGCAAGGTGGACTTTATGTAGTGGGATCTAGTGAAAGCTGATATTAGCAGAAATCAAAAATTTGTTGAGTATCCCTATGATCAATCCCTCAAAAATGTTTTTTTTTTAATTTTCCAAATATGAGGGATTCTGATCAATCTAAGATGATACACAGGTAGAACTTCCAAAAGGGTATCTAAATATGAAGATAATGTTTTTCCAAACCCTCTGGAAATGCCCTCTATTTTTCTATCTCAATCTGTATGCATGATTTTAAAGTTGGTACGCAACACTTTGCAACTGTCTACGCGCTCACTAGAATGATGTTATGTGCAACTTTAAAACATAGTACATGCCATTTGGTTGTGTATACGCAACACTTGGCAGTTATACATGTCACTTGAAATATGACTACGTGTAGCTTAAAACTTGGTATGCGCCACTTGAGTTGTTTAAGCATCACATAACTATTGGTATGCGTGACAAGAAAGATGATACGCGTCACTTTAGCAGGAAAAGTTATCTGTCACTGTTTTGATAGATTTTTTTTTTAATTTTAAAGTTTGTGATCAGATGTCCAGGACATTTTATTGTTTGAAAATGTAGAAAAAAACACAACACACATATAAAAATTTGTTTCTTTATCGGAAACCACACAAAGTGTATATTCTCGGGTTGTTTTCACGGGTCTTAACAAGAAGAACTTCCAAACAACCTACCTAAGGTCAAGTTTGGCTCTTAACATGGCTTTAAGAGGTTGGCTTACTACTTAACAAATTTTTAATCTAATTTTGTTCAAACAAATGAAGAGTCCCTTATACCCCCATTATAAGGGCTTCCCACATGCATAAAAATATGATTTTGCGCAATCCAGAAGGACTACTAGAGGAGGTGAATATTCTAAACACTTGTTTTTCACTCACCCTTTTGAGGATGAATGCATTTATATTATAGTGAGTAAAATTTTATCATGGCTAAAGTGACTATCTCCCACTTGGGTTGTTCCCCCTCACTGTCCTCGTAAGCATGTACTTGGGAAGTAGGCCCTATATTTCTCTAACATGTTCATATTAAAGAAAGAAATGAATTGCATAGGTAGGTTTAGGAGTTTTATTCATTCAAAGAGTGAAGAGCATATCGCTACTACTTTCTTCTCTTCCAAACACGTTTAACAATTGTAAATTCCAAGCTATTAACAAGGAGGTTTTAGAAAGTAAATGTTTGGTTCATTCCTTAGCCTTTCTTTCTATCCCCAAATCAAACATGTTTGGCATTTTGATCAACTACAAGAGTTGAGAGCATAGGCCTAATGTATTTTTTGGTGAACAATAATAGGCTACTATTACACTAATTTGGAAATTGAATGTCGCAATTTGATCAAATGAAAGCTTGTTAAGATAAATACCTCATTTCAAAGCTAGCCAAAGGCTAGGTGCATTTAGGAGTATTTTTTTATTACTTTTTAACTCACCTTGTGGTGATCGTTCCCTCTCCTTCTCCACCAACAAAGTTAATCAACACAACCAACACAATGAAGGAAAACAAAATTTGAAATAACAAAATTTAAGGATCTTCTCTACCTTTGAAAATTCATTAAAGATTAGTGTTAATTCAATGTAGGAAACCTAATTTTATAAGCTCTAACAATCTTAACAAAATGCTCAAACAACTTCTCTTCTTCTCATAAGTTTCTAAAATGGACAAATTGTGAATCTCTTTTGTATGCTTGGTAAGGATTCTAACCTCTTTGTTCTCTTTGAAAACTCTATACTCTATTTTTTGTACCTCTGGATGTCTGCTCATCTATAAATAAAAAATCAGAGCGTATTAAATTTCTGATTTTAATACGTGACGCTTTACTACTGCTTACGCAATATTTTGAAGTACCGTCCACGACATTTGAAGAGTTACTATGCACTATTTAAGATATAAAAGGCATAAAATAACTTTAAAATGCATGAAAAACACAACAAATGCACATTAGGAAAGATATCACATGGTGAAAGAAAGATGATAGGCGTGATTTGACTGTTTAAATGCATGACTTTTTGTCAAAGGTGTGACTTTTGGCTTGATACATGATGAATGGAGTTGTAGGCATGGCTTTTCTGCTTGTACGCATGAAAATTTACCTCGTAGGCATCGCTTTACCTACAAACTACAAAATATGACAAGAACAGATACAAAAACATGCAAATGGAGATGAAAAATGGAGATTAGACGCCTAAAGTCCCACAGTGGGCACCATTTGTGCATATATAAAGTATATCTTCATGAAATTAGTTTGAAATCAATCAATTCTATTGAAATATAATCTTACTTAAATAAATAATTGACAAATAATCAAGAATCATTTCATGGTTCTCTAACTAAGCATGCTAATGAATCTCGCATTCTTAATCTCCATTAGTGATAGTCCTAGAATGAGAAAATAATGTTTGATAATGCCTGATCTAGATCTCAATTTCTCAAATTGCAATGAAATTTATTCAATCTTGCTCTAAAATTGCTCTATTATGCTCACAAATTGCTATGATCCCAAATAATTTCTCTATAGTGTAGATGGAATTGGTTATGAATGTCTAGGATTCCTAATGCTCTTAAAATGCATGGTATTTATAGGATTTCCCAAGGGTAGAGGGTAGCGTTAAGTTGATGATCAAAACATGGTTGAGTTGAAGGATTTCCATGGGTTTCAAATGGAGAAAGCATTTAAATGGTGGTCTCAAAGGTTGGCAAAAAGAGACAAATTGAGTGGTGAGGATGTTAAAGGGTCAAATGAGTGATCAAGATTGCAAAGTTTGGAATGATCCATGTGCTTTCAATCCTTTATTTTTATTTTCTCTTTGAATTCTTGTCTCCTTTGTTGAAAGAATTTAGGATTTAATCAATTCAATTAATTAATTAAATTAGCCATGTAAGGGAATAGGTTGATTTTTATTTTTGGTTTAAACTATACAATTAGTTGATTAAATCAATTACATAACTTTGATTTATCCCTTTTAGACTTAGATTTAATTAATTGAAATATTTATTAATTGATCCTTTAATTTAAAGTGATTTAGACTCATATGATTTAATTAATTTCCACTTGATTTGATAAATTACATTTTGATTCGATTAAGTACACCTGACCAAATTTAGGTGTCTACACATGTATATGTATGTGTGTGTGTGTGTGTGTGTGTGTGTGTGTGTGTGTGTGTGTATATGTATGTATATGTGTATGTATATACATCCACGTATGTATGTGTATGTGTATGTATGTATATGTGTATGTATGTACATGCACGTATGTGTATGTATGTATGTCTAAGTGTATGTATGTATGTGTGTATTTGTGCATCTATATGTAGCGTGTACATTTATTTACAATTAAATGTGACTTATGTAATTGTTTTTAGTTCAATAATATAGCAAAATTTACTTTAATTTTACATTCAATTAAACTAGGAAAACATATATGTAGAATTCATTTGACTGTAAATAAAATCTTTCGGGAACATATATATAAATATATAGATATTATTAAAGACATCAAGGTAGATGCACTGATTCCCCCTGAGGAACTATTTGCATGGACTAATAGGGAAATTGAACGACTGCAAGATTCCCTATATAGTTTGACTAGCACTATTGTTTATAAGAGCACATGTCAGTTCATTCTTTCTAGATTGATTAGTATCAGAGATGAAATTCATGGTACTAATTTCCCTATGCACCATAAATTATAGAGGCCATACTTGAGAGGAAGAGACGAGAGGTTGGTTCTGGTGTTTCTATTAAGGGTGTACATGGTTTAGCGCATAAAGTGACCCTAAAAAGGGAAGTTTTCCCATCATATGAAGACTTATAGTATGTCAAGGGATATCAGGTTACTAGGTGTCATGTTCTTGCTATATCATCATTGATATACCCACAATTTCTAGATGCCCATCGTCATTATCCAAATAATGACTAGATTCCATTGTATTTTGCACAATAGTTTTTTGTCAAGGTTTGTCTATGAAGGGTCATTAATTATACTAATTTTACAACACATCTAGGACAAAGACATGGTAGGTTTGCTGATAGAGATGCTTTTCATTGAGCTAATCACTACAGACCAATACATGTACAACACCATTGTTGGTCAAAGAGCACCTATTATATCTCCTTCATTGGGGCCTATGATAGATGATGTTGTTCATGCAACACCCAGCTTTGAGGTTTGATTGATAGTATTGGGGACATTGCAACACCTTTCACATCCATAACTAGTGATCAGGTTAGCCAGTATTTTATTTCTCAACGACACTGTAGATCATTAGGTGTCAGAGCATCCTCTAGCAGGACCTTAGATGACAAGTATGGTGAAGCAAACATCCCTTCAGTTTCCAGCCTAGAGGGACATATAGGATAAATGACATGAGTCACATTGACTTGTTTGGCTGAGGATCCTCTCGATGCATATGCATTTATAGCAGCATAGCATGATATCTCGATATCACATGTTAGAGATCATGTGGGTAGTGTGAGATATGCTCAGCCACATCCTTCTCACCACACAAACCATGGCCAAGTGGAAGTGACCACAAGGATCAACCTAATGACTACTCTATTTCCGTAGCGGGAGAGACATAGCATCCAAACCCGTTAGTGAGTGTAGGGAACCATTTATTTGATGCTTGTCTTGAGGATTCTGACTTCAACATGAACACTATGGGTTACCTAGATTAGTTGACACATGATGATATGACTTCCATGCCATCTCATTTGGTCAGTTGGTTGCATTCATCATTAGAGGGACAAGTGTCAACTACTCATGTTGCAGATGCAAACTTGAGGTTGGACCAGGCGCAAGAAAATATTGATATCTTGGTTGATAGGATCGAGGCTAGGGAGTCTAAGTACTATCAGGTGCCACCATGCACACATAAATAAATATTATTTTTAATGTTACAATTTAAGTTAAATTTGTAATATTTCATGACATGTAAATTTCATTTTTTTTTTAAAATTTTTTATTTCAATATATATAATATATATACATACATGATATTTTTCTCTAGCAGGAGATGCCTCTTGTTACTCCTTTGAGGATTGATTGCGTACGTCGATGATACTCACTTGATGATGACATCGGTAGTGGACATGTGAGTTTTTAATTTATCGATGTATACATGTATTTAATTTACACACTTTATAATATGTTTCCTTGTAATATGTTATCGAACTTAAAATTTGATGTACATATATATTAAAATTTATATCGTCCTTTCATTGTAGGGATCTGCACATCCATCACAACATGATAGTCACTCTGGGGACTACTTAGTCAGGAGTCGTCATGATGAGCCCTGGGAACTTTCTTATTTGACTTACATATTACACATGAATTTGATGTTATATTTCCTCTCTAGACTCTAGACGATTGACATACATTGCACTTTGATATTTTTTTATTTATAGATTTTTTTATCTATGTTTGACATGATTGAATCATTTTTCATGATTACAGTACTTGATCTCTATGGTTTATGTTTACATACTAGATCTACGATTCATGTTTCACATGTTATATACTTTCACTCTATACATGTGTATCATGTTTAGATACTTTCAATCTATGATTTTTTGATCTTGACATATACATGTGTTATATACTTGATCTAGTGATTGATGTTTGACACATTGTGTTATACCGAAGATGTACATTTTATGATTAAATACGTGACCTATGATTTGATGATGTAGTTAATTAATATACATATTTGATGTATGTGTTTAATATATACATGTTTGATGATCCAAGTTAAATATGTTTGATTATATAAGTTATATATGTAATTTTATTCTATGAATGATCTTTATTAAGTATTGCAACATGCATGATACACATTCATATTCCAACTAGATAGGTATCCACATGACAGGTAATTAATCAACTAGATAAAAATAGTATTGCACAACATGTGGATGATACACATTCATATTCTAAATAAATATCCACGTGACCTAATTATTAACCTAGAAAAAAATAAAGTATTTCAACATGCATGATACACATCCTTAAGAAATTTTTTAGATATTATAAATTTTAAAAAATTGTTCCATTGACTATGGGCACTGGTAGGAAAGAATGGAGCTAAGAAAACCTCTGATCTTGCCCGTCACAAATTTAGTAAAGATCATATTGTATGCGTGCTTTAGTCCACATCAAGTGGTTCAGCTCACCCTTGGATAACATTCAATATTCCCTCATGGTTATCAATGTCAAGTCTCCACTTACGGACCCCATGTCCTATCACTGGATGAAGAGATAGGACAGTGACAATTACAAGATGGCTATACTAATAAACCTTTTTGTTAGGTTGATAATCAATAAAATGAATCTCATATTTAAAACTTTTGATTTTCTTCAAGTAAGTTCCTTGCACAACAATTGAACCTACACAGACAAGTTCAACAATATATGTCTACATGTGAAATTAATCATAAACACACATAATTCCATCGTAAGTTGAACCTCAATTGTAATAAATTAAACATAAATACATTAGACTAACGGGTGGGAAACATAATTTAATTCCTTTTCTCATTATTTTTTAGCTTCATCCTCTCCTTGGTGCAATGTAATAAATAGTAGCTAACACCTTTCACATTTCCAGGCTCTGCTATTACTGCAAAAACATGTTCTACAATATATGTTTTCAATTTTACCTGTAAATATAAAATAAACATACTTTTATATTTTACTAGATATATGTAGTGGATCTAAATTGAATAGTAAATAAGAACATGTTTACATTATCTCTATTTATGTATTGAGTTTATGAATCCTTTAATATATATACTCATACCAATTCTGATCAAATCTGAAATATGGTTGTAATCGGTTGAAATCAACAGAATGTCATCAAAGAGTTCATCATCAGCTTCATCATTTATATTAGTAACATCTAGTGGAACCAAATTCCATTCACTAACATATC
Source organism: Thuja plicata (assembly GCA_018584345.1). Classification (NCBI taxonomy): domain Eukaryota; kingdom Viridiplantae; phylum Streptophyta; class Pinopsida; order Cupressales; family Cupressaceae; genus Thuja; species Thuja plicata. The sequence continues at coordinate 1,546,154 of MU223494.1, forward strand.
CACATTTTTGGTTGATACATTCATCATAGCTTTCAAAAATGCAATCATAATAAAAGCATGAGTAATCTCTAGTTTACACTGACCACACATTACTATCTCTACTAATAACTATATGTAGGGATCTTGTTTTTTCTACCCTCTTACATCCATGGATTGATCATCTATCAACACCTAAAAAAGCGACATGTAAAAATTTAGGACAAGTTAAAATCACACACACACACATATATATATACGTGTTCTTCAATGGTCAATAAATTTAAAGTATACATAAATTTAAAATGAAACAAGTGATGTTGCATTTATACCTAATATATCCTAGAATACTATTAATTAAGCCGATAGGATTTCCCTCCCGAGCGAGCTCGGAAACGTACAACACATTTATTGTCTTACGCTCAAACCGCTAAACTGCCATGAAAACCTGTCTCACGCAAGTACCTGGTTTTTCTGCTATTAAAGTAGGATGGCGCCAGTGTGAAGAGGAAGGAACAATGCAGTAATAGCATTTGCAGTAGCTTATGCAATAAGTGCGATGCTTTTACAGCAGTGAGGACAGAGGGATAAAGAAATTTAATTCATTCTCCCATTGCTAATAGCTAAATTACTTTCTCTCCATTTATTCTCCACACCTCCTGGAGTACCAACACTATGTTCCATGCTTAATCCTTCACAGTTTCCCACTTGATCATCTTGCAGCATTAAGAGAATCAGCAAGTTATCGCACTTGATCCACTTTCATAAAGCTTTTTGTACCAAGTACGACAATACATCCACGGGAAGTGATCCAATGAAAGCTCTGCCTATTAATTGATTTCTTCTGCGAAGGGGAGAAAAAGATAAAAAATACATAGTCATAAATGTTGCAGCCATTGTCATGCTGCTAAGCATGGAGGCCCTCTTCCACCATGCCTGTTGTCGGAGGGATTAATTTCACCAATTACCTGCTCCAGGTTGGCCCTCTTGATTTTCTTTTAAGTCAGCACTTCATTTCCACAACTTTCCAATTTACTATTTATTTCTATTTTACAGCTTTCTCAAATATGTATTATCTTCTTAGAAAATGAATTACAAACAAACAATTGTGTAGAAAAAAAAACTCTCTAACTTTTGTTAATAATAAAGGCAATATTATTTTTGGCTTTAATTTGTTACCGCGTGTGCATCAAAAAATTCATTTATTTCTTTACTGCAAAGCATGAGAGTGGCGTAATGAAGGCCTTCGCTAGATGGTGAAAAAAGAAAAGTGTTTGCCGTGTCAACAAGGATTTATTGACTCAAATTACGGGTTTCTCAATGGTTAAAAAAAGTCATCTTATTTTTTCAAGGGTATGCGAAATAGACTAACTGGTGAATCGACATAATTACCAGGGAACTTGTATGAATCGACTTATAGAGAATTAAATGTTGGTTGCTAACTGGACTTTCACAAAGTTGTTGACGTTCTTGGTAAGGTGGGTAAAATAACGTTTTGATGCACATTTGTTTATAGCAACAGATTGAGGGCAATGGCTAAAAGTGCAAAAATTTGCACCTCGTTCCCCGTGTCCTTGCCGTTGCTGTTACCTTCCCCCGTCAGCCCAGTCTCCCGCCTGTACTTTTAGCCATTGCCGATACTTTTCTCCCTCATCATTTTAATTCTACATTTTTCATTGAAATAAACAGCCAAGTCTTATCACCATACCATTTCAGCCAATGCCGCGTTATTTTCTAGCTGTGGGGGATATGCGAAAAGACTTTTCTTTTTCTTCTGTCTAAAACGTTAACCACAAGATTATAGTCATTGAAGTCGTCGAGTCAATGGATTGGACAGTAGCAAAAAATGCCATCACGAGAAAAGACTAGATATAGTATGCCATTTAAGTTTAAGACATTCAATACAATTTGAATAGTCATAGCAATAATCAAACTTTCTCAATAAATGATAATTCAACTAGTACAAACAACAAAAAGAAAAGATGATTCAAAATAGCAACTAGTACAATGAGATTCATTGTACTTAATGCAAAATAGAAAAGAAGAAAAATTGAGATTCTTCGTTGCTATTTTGAATCATCTTTTCTTTTTGTTTTTTGTACTAGTTGAATTATCATTTATTGAGAAAGTTTGATTATTGCTATGACTATTCAAATTGTATTGAATGTCTTAAACTTAAATGGCATACTATATCTAGTCTTTGCTCATGGTGGCATTTTCTACTACTGTCCAATCCATTGACTCGACGACTTCAATGACTATAATCTCGTGGTTAACATTTTAGACAGAAGAAAAAGAAAAGTGTTTTGGCATATCCCCCATGGTATTGGCTAAATAGCAGACTAAAACGTAAAACATAATAAGGAAGTTGAAAAAAAAACTAAGTGTCCCCCTTGGTAAGAAATATGTTTTAGTCTTCTACATAGACGTTTCCTATCCCCCACAGCCAGAAAATAACGCGGCATTGGCTGAAATGGTAAGGTGATAAGACTTGACTGTTTATTTCAATGAAAAACGTAGAATTAAAATGATGAGGGAGAAAAGTATCGGTAATGGTTAAAAGTACAGGCGGGAGACTAGGCTGATGGGGGAAGGTAATAGCAACGGCAAGGACACGGGGAATGAGGTGCGAATTTTTGCACTTTTAGCCATTGACCTCAATCTGTTGCTATAAACAAATGTGCATCAAAACGTTATTTTACCCACCTTGCCAAGAATGTCAACAACTCTGTGAAAGTCCAGTTAGCAACCAACATTTAATTCTCTATAAGTCGATTCATACAAGTTCCCTGGTAATTATGTCGATTCACCAGTTAGTCTGTTTCGCATACCCTTGAAAAAATAAGATGACTTTTTTTAACCATTGAGTAACCCGTAATTTGAGTCAATAAATCCTTGTTGAGACGACAAACACTTTTCTTTTTTCACCATCTAGCGAAGGCCTTCATTACGCCACTCTCATGCTTTGCAGTAAAGAAATAAATGAATTTTTTGATGCACACGCGGTAACAAATTAAAGCCAAAAATAATATTG
>MU223494.1:1550266-1568905 GCA_018584345.1 Thuja plicata
CTAGATTTTTATGATTGTTTTAGATTTATCATCAATTTATTGTTTTTATCCTCTATATAATAGCATATCGAATAGATCATAGCACTTTATAATTTGAACTATCTTAAGAGATACCAATAAATGTATGTGGCAATACTAAGACAGGCCTACCATATTTGTGGTCCATAATATATGATAAAACTAAGGTGAAAGAACTCATGTCCCATGCAAGTCAACTTAATATGAGCTGTTGCAGTTGCCTTAGCTCCCTACAATAATTGTTCATAAAAATATTGCTTTCCGGATTCTCTATCATATAGCTTTCCAACCACTTTGATAGAGAGAAGATAGGACCCCAATGGGCTTGCAGTAGCTCCAAAATTATAAAGAGAAGCATAATACTCCAGACCAAAGAGCTCTGAAATGACAACATAAACCACACACCATTGTCCTCCAAAACACAAGCCTATAATGATTGAGGCTACATACAGTGATCCAAACATGGAAAATGCTATAAAAATATGTCCAACATGAGCAATAAGCATTATTATGGTAAACAACAAAGGTTTTGGAAATTTATACTTTGCAAGAGAAATTCAAACTTTCAAATAAAAAACCTATTGGCGTATCCCTTGCACCTCCTTTAGATGCAAGTGCTAGTGGTATGAATAGATCCAATCATCATGTTGTGTTATCCTGATTTGGAACCACAAAATGCATCTTTCACCTCTCAACTTTATCATGAGCATTATTTCTATGATATCCCTGATAGTTTATTTGACACTTTCTTAAAGCACATTTGATACAGGCTCATGCACCCTCATGCTCTCCCTTTCCATGCCCACTCTCAAAGAAACTCCAAATATGTGATATCTTTTGGTATCGATGATATCTACATAGTGCATAAAATGGCCTTTCTGATTTAAATTGTCTTGCACATCCATTTGACCAAAAAAAAAAGATTTTCAATTTTGATGCCTTTGTTTTCCAAATATCCAAAAAATATCATAAATCAATGCTCAACAAAATGTATGTCATGCTCTTTATCATCACTAATGTAAAAGTGATATTCTTTCTTTATGACCCATTCTTTATATATAGTTTCAACACCATCCAAATCTAATTGTGCATGTCAATAAGACACCTGTACCATGACAGTGACATGCTCTATATAGTAGTATTATGCTTGAAATTGTTTTTGGGAAACAAAAGAGTAATTATCTGCAAAGTCAACAACTGATAAAATTGTTCCAACTAGAAAAGTTTCTTTTGGTATTTGGAACTATTATGCTTGTCATTTAGCAAAATAAAAACTATGACGTATATATGGTTGTATCAATTTACAAAAATTCTCCATAAATGTTGAAAAAATTATCTCCTTCTCTACATATTCCAACCTTGTTGATTCTATCCCAACTTTTGTTTCAAACTTTATGTACTTGTAATTCTTACACTTTACCATCCCCATCATGTCAATATCTTCAAGTCTCAAAGGAAATTTAGCCAAATCCCCACATCTTTGTCAAGTTCCTCATATACAATATATTTCATGTATTTCATGATCAATTAATTTGTTACATAACATTGATGATATGAATTGGCTTGGACATTTAGGAAAAGCATTTTGAGAACCACCACTTTCTTCTATCTTCTTTCTAAACCCTTGAAAGTGGAGATTAAATTCAATATGATATCAATGACAACAAGTTTCAAAAGATTTATTTATCTTTATAAAATACGGCTTTAATCTTTCAAACATTGTTGGTCCAATCTTAATGTTAGGATTTGAATTACAAAATGAGAGATACAATTCATGTTGTCTGTTGTCCAACCAATGTTTTTTGTGCTGCAAATATTCCTTATGCCCACTCCTCTTCTTTAAAACATCTCTTGTATTTGGTGAAGGACAAGTATGATCAGTCCAAAAATGTCATAACCAAGTTTTCAATTGTTTCCTTAATCCTATCAGAGCGAAAATCTCTACAAATTAGTACCCAATTACCTTCCAATGTATTATCGTCCAAATTTATTCTCCTTCTCAAATTATGTGTTATTGTCTTCCTACTATACCCATTATGACACAAAAGTGAAAAAATTTGTTTTTTTGGGACATATTTTTATTTAAAATAGATGTCAGTATCACTATTCTTCAAATGGACTTATCTATAGATCTATTTAATTTCCCAATGGAATGTAAGCCTTTCTTAACAATTTCAACAATATTTTTTTGTACGTTTGACATTTTTTTATTTTTCAAGCTTGCATCTACACCCAACAAATTTAATGTCTCTTTTAACTCATCTTTTAATACGTGTAATTGATAATAGTTGGGTTTATTCAAGTGTATAAAGATTCTCAAATTGTGCAATTATTTTATTGGACTTTATATTCAATGCCCTCTTTGTAGTATTTATGGGTTGTTTAGCATAATCTCTCAAATTTTCCACATCCATTTCATTTAACTGATCTATTCTTTTATGATTGATTTTTCTCTGCAACTATTCGGCTAGAATAACCTTCTCATCTATTTCTTGTAGTTGGGTTGCAAAAAAAAATTAAAAAATCTTTTAATAGCTCATCTTAAGGGGACCTTAATGAAATAAGTATAAAAAGGCTCATGTCAAAGGGAATAATTAATAAACTAATGATCTAGAGACGTATACTTATTTTATCTTGCAATGAACCTTCTCAAAAGTCCATTAATTAAACATGGGATGCCCCTTGTCCAACATTTTCTTCAACAAAGGCTCTATACACAAAAAAATAGTCTTAAGGGGAAAGACCCAAAATGCATATTAACCACAAAGAGACTAAATTGAGAGAGAGAGAGAGAGATGTGTAATTTTTTGGGATTCTAAAGGTTGTACTTGCTAAGCTTGTGATGAACCTTCTCCAACTTCTAAATGTTGGGCTTTTTGACCTTGCGATGACCCTTCTCCAACTTCAGAAAGTTGTGTTTCTTGATAATTTCCTACATACGAAGATGAAATTATTTTAAACAAAAGTCCAAATGAAATTTCCTATGTATAGAGTCCTATTAATCATAAGATAACTCCCAATAGGTCATCTGTATAACCTATCATAGGTCCTAATTGGTCTAATTGGGTCTTAATAGGTCTAATTGGGTCTATTACACATATTAAGTCCTAATAGGTATAATTGGGTCTAATTAGGTCATAATAGGTTTAATTGGATATTTAATTAGGTCCTAGGGGGTCATATTACTCATAGTGGGCCTAATGCGATCTTAAGGGGTCATATAACCTATCATAGGTCTTGATAGGTATAATTAGGTCCTAATAGGTCTAATTGTGTCTAATTAGGTCCTAAGGGGTTTAATTGGATCTAATTAGGTGCTAATAAGTTTAATCGAATATAATTAGGTCCTAATAGGTCTAACAGAGTATCTAATTAGGTGCTAATAGGGCTTAAAAGGTCATATTACTCATAATGGGTCTAACGGTTCATATAACCTAATAGGTCCTAATAGGTCTAATTAAATCTAATTTGATGACATGGAACTGATTAAATGTTTGAAGATATTAAGTTGATGATCATGCAAGGCATTAAATTAGTTAATGTATTGTATTGTCATTGATGTCAACTTGATATAATTTGTATGGTCATGGAAATACTGCCAAAGACTTCAAAGAATTGATGAATCAAGGCTATGCTATCAGTAATGCATATAAGTCAAGTATTCACAAAGTGACTATATACACCGACGTAGTGCACACTGACAGACAGAGTAAAAGAGAAAAGTCACCATGTTACCCAATGAGAAAAGGCACAAAATTACTAACGAGCAAAGTTACAGTGTTGCTCGACGAGAAAAACATAGTGTAACCTGACGAAAAAATTTTCAGTGTTGCTCGATGGAAAAGACAAAGGACGAAGATCCCGATGACAACTGAAGTCACACTGATAGAACAGTTAGTTATCACTGATGACTAACTAAAGTGTTGATAGACAAAATAGAGATTTCATAAATGACAAAATGCTTAGCTATCAAGAAGCTAAAGATAGACTTAACTGATACTTATCATTGTTTTAATAATCTAGATAAAGCTGGAGATAAGTAATTGATTTAAACTTGATTTGTCTAGTTGGCAAGAAGATCTCTTTGAGATAAAACTGGAGTTTTTCTTTAACTCTAAGTGGCGAGAATTATGGATCACGCCAAGATCAAGAAAACCAAGAAAATGTGAAATCATGTCTATATAGAGACAAACCCAATTAATTACAAATTGAGTGAGGTAAAAAAGAGATAAGAGGAGACATGCTAAAGAGATTTTGAAGGAGAAGAAATTCTTCATTCAGACCTGATCAATAAGCTAGAGGAAAGAGCTATATTCTGCAAACACCGATGAACAGTGAAACAACATCAAAGAGTAGAACAATGTGGAGGAAAGGCACGAATTAACTATATTGATCAAATAAGTAATGCACTTACAATAGATCTAAAAATCTGCAATTAAGTTGTATGTGTTAACAGATCACTTTAATGTTTTAGTTTAACCATTGAAGCATAAAAGTCTCTTAACCAAGTAGGACTTAAAAGTCATCTACAACTGAGATACATCCCAAGGAGTATCAAAAATTTTAATCATAGAAAGTAGCATTGGATATGCCTGATACCTACTGATAGGCCAAGTGAGTGTTTGATCAAGGATGGTAGCATTAGATGCCAGATACTAGGTGACAAACTATCTTTTAAATCCTCTAACAAGGTCACACCTAACAGTGTATTTGTAACCTTTAACAGGGTTGGCTCCTAACAGAACTCACTTCAGAAGAGTGAAAATTTGGGGTACCGGTCCCAGTGTTTTTTCCCTTAACAGGGTTTCCACGTTAAAAATCCATGTGTCATGTGTTTATGTTTCATTACTTTATTGTTTTACATTTCACATATGTAATTCTGGATTGAGTGGTAGACTTTGTTTATTTACTATGTTTCGGTAAATGAATGACTAATTATCAGTAAACATACAGAAGATATATTTACCAAGCATTTTGACAAGTAGTAATCTGTTATAAGTATTTCAAGGCATTTGTCTTGTAGGACAGAAGATAGCTAGAGGCATAATTTGTGGTTATAAGTTTTAGAGTTGATTTAAGGATTAATTTTTGAGGCCATTGATTCACCCCCCTCTCAGTTATTACTAACAATTGGTACCATAGCTTGTGTGCTTAGAAGGAAGGTTTCAAGACCTAAGCTAAAGATGACAAGATGAACAAATGAGATGTGCCCACGTTGAACAAAGAAAATTTTTCTTCATGGCAAAGAAGAATAAGACTCCACTTATCAGGTATTGGAAATGATGTTACTCAATACTTAGATACTAAATATGTGTTGTCAAAAGGTGCACCCATAGTTGAACAAATGAGAGAGAAACATGAGCACAACTACATGATGATAGATCTTGCTTCCTCACTCTCCAATGCTGAATTTGAAAATGTCAAAATATGCAAAACTACAAAGAAGATGTAGGACAAATTGATGCTTGTACATGGTGGTGACAATAATGTTTTGAGAGCCAAGACAAAAAGCCTTAGAGGAAAGTTTGATGATCTCAAAATGAAAGAAGGTAAAAACATCACATAGTACAACACAAGAATCAAAGAGGTAGTCAATGCTATCCGAGGATTTGGAGGTGTACTAGAAGAAGATACAATGGTAAGTAAAATTCTAAGAACCTTACTGCCTACTTATGCTATTAGAGTATCTTCCATTCAAGAAATGAGAGCATTAGCAAATAGCAATGTTACTCTAGATAGTTTGATTGGAAGACTAATTCAATTTGAGATGAATAACTTTGATAATAGTGTCTTACCAAACATAGAGTCTGCATTCTAATTTTCTTTGAGAATAAGTAAATCAAGTCATAAGCACACTATGAGAAAAGATAGTGATAGTGAGAGTGAAGAAGAAGATCTTGATGAAATTGAAACACTTATGGCAAGAAGAATGCAGAGAGGCAAAGGTAAATTACCACTTGTTTTTTTTAATTGTAAAGAGATTGGACACTTTGTTGCAAGATGTCCAAACAGAAGAAAAGATGATGGAAGTAATGACAGATCATTTGAAAAAAATTATGACAGAGGTGATTATAGAATCTACTGACAATCAAAAAGAAGAGATACCTAAGACTACAAGGACAACGGAAAGAAGTCCAGTTACCTAGAAAAAAGCAAAGATGATGATACTGACATCGAATATAATGAAGACATCGAGATGGTGTTTGTGGTAGTAAAAGATGATTTAGATGATGATGAAGAAAGGTATGTAGAATCAACACTCATATCGAAAGTTAGTAAAAATGATTTCTGGATCATAGATAGTGGCTGCACTCACCATATGACCGGTGACAAGCAAAAGTTTGAGACTTTTGAATACTAAAATGGTGGTTCAGTAAGAATGGGTAATGATACACCTTATCGAGTTAAAGGTAGAGGAACAATAATGTTGAATAACAAGATAAAATGTGAAAATACTTATTGGGTAAAAGGATTGAATTGTAACCTATTGAGTGCTTCTCAGTTGAATAATTCAGGTAACAAAGTAGAATTTGAAAATAAGAAGGCAAAGATCTTCAATAAATCAGAAAATCTGATTGGTACCAGTGAGTAGATAAAAGGTAACTTATTCTATTTGAATGATACTGACACCACTTCCTTAATGTCTAGAAAAAAAGATATATGGTTGTGGCACAAATTATTGTTTCATGTGAACTTTGACAACATGATAAAGATTAGCGAAAAGAGAAATGTAAGAGGCTTACCGATGATGACCAAGCCAAACAATATCATGTGTAAGAATTGTCAAAAAGGTAAGATGACAAAGTCTAGATTCAAAAGAAAAACCCATACATCTAATGCCATTCTAGAATTAGTCCATACTCACCTATGTGGACCTATGAGGACAAAGAGTTATTATGGAGATAGATATTTTATTCTCTTTGTTGATGATTACTCTAGAATGGTGACAGTTATATTTCTAAAAGATAAATCAGAAGCATTTAATATTTTTAAATGCTACAAAGCAATGATTGAGAAACAAAGTGGTAAGGAGTTAAACTACTTAAGATCAAATAGAGGAGGGGAATTTATTTCAGATGAATTCACTAAATTTTGTAATGAGCATGGAATCAAAAGACAGGTCTCTGCACCAAGAACACCACAACAAAATGGAATTGCTGAAAGAAGGAATGGATCCATAGTTAATTGTGCAAGGACGTTGATTATAGAGAAAGGTATTACCCAAATCTTCTAGAGGGAAGCTTCTAGTACTGCTATTTACACATTAAACATAATACAATTGAAGCAAGACACTAAAAAGACACCTTGTGAGCTTTGGTATGGTTACACACCCAATGTAAGTTACTTCAAAAATTTTGGTAGTCAATGTTATATCTTAAAAGATGATAGAAATTGAAAAATTGACTCCAAGAGTGATGAAGGAATCTTTCTAGGGTATTCCACCAAGAGAAGGGATTATAAATGTCTCAATAAAGCCTCTAACAAAATTTTTGAAAGTGCAAATGTAAAGATAGATGAATTTGCAGAGAAGAATGAAAAGGAAAGCACTAAAGAACCAGAGGACTACATCAGGTTTGTTTACAATGAAGAAACTGAAACTCTACTTGACCAACAATGTAGAGCTCTCGAGCAATAGATCATTGCACCCGAGCATCATGCTTCAAATACCGACAATCAGGATATTGGTCAAAATGATGCACAAAGTGATGGAGAACAAAATGAAGGGAAAAATGATGATCAAGATGATAGAAAAATAGATGAACCTGATGAAGGATGCTCCCCTTAATGCCACAAACACATAACAGAAACAGAGAAGCAACAACAATTTGCAAGAACAGGAAATGGGCTTCTTATTATCTCCACAAATGTGGAATTACAAACTTTCATAATTACAATATGCAAAGCCACATGGGCATTCCCCTTATAATATTCTGTAGGACAAAGCCTTGAATTATTACCCAGATCTACCCAGAACTGCCCTAGAACCACTACGGGCCTTCTTTATATAGGCAATTTCCACCGCCCGAGAAGGTTCCAGAAATCTAGCCATTAAGGCCGACTACCCTTAGCATTTAATTATTTTTCAATTTTATTACAAAAGGGTCGGCTTTAAATATTTACAAAACATGAGATTAGGTAGCCCAACTTCCGGAAGCCATAACTTTTGAACCGTAGCTCCGATTGGCTATTATAACCACTTTTCGGAAAGGGGAGATCGCGATCTACAGTACCTAACTTGTGAAGCCCCAATCAGTTGGGGGTTTGACCTCAATCCAGAGCCTCTAAGGTCCTGAAAATTGAGCTCAAAGGTTTTGCACCCTAAAATCTCAATAGTAAATCCTTAATAACTTTGCCAATACAGATGATCTGGCAATGAAATTCAACTGGCATTCTTATATGACTAAGATGAACCTTCACCTGGAAAATTAGAACATTCTAAGTTCAAACGACCAACTTACTAAAAATAGTAAGTTTTGAAAAATAGTAGCTTTGTACAAAATAGCCCTTATTGAATAGAAAAACACATATTTTTGGGTGATGCAAGATTGCCCTTACACCCAGGATGCTACTGCATCAGAACCTATACTTGCAAGATATGTCAAAAGGAACCATCTATAGAACTAGATCATTGGAGACAAGAAAGCTGGTATGAGAACCAAAAGTAAGTCTCTAAACACAAGATGTCTTATTTGTGATTTTGAGCCAAAATCTGTCAATGGTGCACTAGATAATGATGAATGGATAAGTGCTATAAATGAAGAGATTGAGTAGATAGAGAAAAAAATATATGGACACTTGTACGGAGACCAGATGACAAGAATTTCATTAGTACAAAATGGATATTCAGGAATAAACTGAATGAGAATAGAGAAGTCACCAGAAATAAAGCAAGACTAATATGAAAGGGGTATGCACAAGAAGAAGGGAATGAATATGGAGATACCTTTTCACCCATTTCTAGGCTAGAAGGAGTAAGAATACTTCTTTCTTATGCTGCATACAAAGGCTTTAAGGTATACCAAATGGATGTCAAATCTGTATTCCTAAATGGAATACTTCAAGAAGAGGTATATATTGAGAAACCAGAAGGGTTTATTGATCCAGACAAGAAGAACATGGTATGTAGACTACATAAAGACTTGTATGGATTGAAACAAGCACCTTGAGCCTGGTATGAAAGACTTCATTCCTATCTTATAAGTTTTGGATTTATAAGGACTAGTGAAAATAATAATCTTTATTTGAAGGAAGATACTGATGCTAACATTTTGATTGCTGAGATATTTGTTAATGACATCATATTTGGAGGGAATGATATGCTATGCAAATCATTTGCAAATGAAATGAGCAAAGAGTTTGAGATGTCTATGTTTGGAGAGATCAAGTTCTTTCTTGGTCTGTAGATCATACAATAAGATGAAGGTATTTTCATTACACAATCCAAATACATAAAGGAAGTGATGAAAATATTCAAGATGGAAGAGTCCAAACCAGTTGGAACACCGATGGAAACTAGATGTAAGCTGACAAAGGAGGAGAAGTCATTAGAGGTAAATCAGACTTTGTACAGATCAATGATTGGAAAACTAATGTATGTTGTACATACTAGACCAAATATTGTACATGAGTAGGACTAGTTGCAAGAATTTATGCTAATACCAGAGAATCACATATGACTGCTGTGAAAAAAATCCTAAGATATCTAAAGAATACCAAGGAATATGGATTATGGTATAGAAGAGAAGGAAAATTTTAACTTAAGGTCTTTACCAACGCTAATTGGGCTGGAAATATTAATGATCGAAAGAGCATGACTGGAGGAGCATTCTTTATGGGTGACAGACTTATCACATGGATTAATAAGAAGCAAGGATGCATCTCTGAGTCTACTGTAGAGGCAGAGTATGTTGCTGCTGCAAACTGCTCAAAATTGTCATGGATCAAACAGTTACTAGAAGGTATGCATATGCAAATTCTTGAACTAGTAATTATCTATTGTGACAATACCGGTGCAATAAACATTTCTAAGAATCCAGTCATGCATGCTAAAACAAAGCATATTGTCATCAAGTATCATTATTTGAGAGAACAAGTTCAAGAAAAGGAGGTGATACTCAAATATGTGCAACCAAAAGAACAATTAGCTGATATCTTCACCAAGCCACTAACCAAGGATGCATTTGAGTACTTGAGAAAGAGACAAGGGGTCAGACCCTTGTCTACTAGTCAATAAGATGACTAGAAGGCTGCATCAGCCTACATATTATCAGAATATCATTCATGTTGATGCAAGAAGAGAGATGGACTTCAAAGATAAATCTATACACAACAAGGTATTTATCTACTCCGAGCACCAGAGTTATTATCGATGGATTGGGAAATTCAAGGAATATATTATGGATAGAAAGGATCCGTTTGACATTACTGTCAAATATTTTTTTGACAAGTTGTTTGTTTGGCATTGTTGTCAAAGGAAGAGAAATATCTCATTATCATATAGATAAAGGGAGAGATTATATCCATCAAAATATCCAAAGGGAGAGATGTAACAAGAAAGGGAGAGTACATATAACAGAAGAGAATTGTTGACAAGAGACATCAAAAGAATAGAGAACATTCAAAGGGAGAGAGTTTGACATGGGAGAAGAACACATCACATCAAAGAAAGAAATATTCTACATCTATCTAGTAAAGGGATTGAAGACAGAAAGAAAGATGCAAGAATCAAATCTAAGCTATTTGAGCTTACTAAAAGCCAGACATTTGTAATAGTTACATTAGGAAATCTTGATGAAATTGTATATTTCATATTGTATTAGTAATAGTATAGTATGATAATGTAGTATGTTTACATCAATGCCAAAGGGAGAGACTGATGACATGTAACTGATTGAATATTTGAAGATGTTAAGTTAATGATCATGCAAGGCATTAAATCAGTTAATGTATTGTATTGTCATTGATGTCAACTTGATATAATTTGTATGGTCATGGAAATACTACCAAAGACTTCAGAGAACCGATGAATCAAGGCTATGCTATCAGTAATGCATATAAGTCAAGTATTCACAAAGTGACTGTATACACCAACGAAGTGCACACCGACGGACAGAGTTAAAGACAAAAGTCACAGTGTTACCCGATGAGAAAATGCACAGGATTACTGACAAGAAAAGTTATAGTGTTGCCTGACAAGCAAAATACAACGTAACCCGATGGACAAAATTACAATGTTTCCCGATGGAAAAGACAAAGGATGGAGATCCCGATGACAATTGAAGTCACACTAACAGAACTGTCAGTTATCACCGATGACTAATGGAAGTGTTGAACAACAGAACAAAGAGTTCAAAAATGACAAAATGCTTAGCTATCAAGAAGCTGAAGATAGAATTAATTGATACTTATCATTGTTTTAATCATCTAGATAAAGCTGGAGATAAGTAATTGATTTAAAGATGATTTGTCCAGTTGGAAAGAAGATCTCTTTGATAAAAATGAAGTTTTTCTTTAAATCTAAGTGGCGATAATTATGGATCACACCAAGATCAAGAAAGCCAAGAAAAGGTGAAATCATGTCTATATAGAGAGAAACCCAATTCATTACGAATTGAGTGGGGTGAAAAAGAGAGAAGAGGAGAGATGTCAAAGAGATTCTGAAGGAGAAGAAAGTCTTCATTCATACCTAATCAACAAGGTAGAGGAAAGAGCTAGATTCTACAAACACTGACGAATAGTGAAACAACATCACAAAGAAGAACAATGTGGAGCAAAGACATTGAATTGACTATATTGATCAGAGAGGTAATGCACTTACAATAGATCTGAAAATTGACAATTAAGTTGTATGTGTGGATAGATCACTTTAATGTTTCATTTTAACCATTGAAGCATCAAGTTTATTAACCGAGAAGGACTTAAAAGTCTTCTACAATTGAGATACATCCCAAGGAGTTTCAAAATGTTTGATCATAGAAAGTAGCATTAGATATGCCCAATAACTATTGACAAGCCAAGTGAGTGTGTGATCAAGGATGGTAGCATTGGATGACAGATACTAGGTGACAAACTATCTTTTAAATCCTCTAACAAGGTCACACCTAACAGTGTGTTTGTAACCTTTAACAGGGTTGGCTCCTAACAGAGCTCACTTTAGAAGAGTGAAAAATTTGGGGTATCGGTCCTAGTGGTTTTTCCCTTAATAGGGTTTCCACATTAAAAATCCATGTTTCATGTGTTTATTTTTCATTACTTAACTGTTTTACATTTCACATATGCAATTTTGGATTAATTGGTATACTTTGTTTATTTACTACATTTGGGTAAATGAATGAATTCTTATCGGTAAACATACAAAAGAAAGGTTTACAAAGGATTTTGAAAAGTATTAATCTGTTATAAGTATTTCAAGGCATTCATCTTGTAGGACAGATGATAACTAGAGGCATAATTTGTGGTTATAAGTTTTAAGGATTAATTTTTGAGGCCACTAATTCATCCCCCCCCCCCTCAGTTATTACTAACACTAATTATGTCCTAATAGGTCTTACTAGCTCTAATTAGGTAGATCAAGAGATCATATTATGCATATTGGGTCTAACTGGGTCTAATTAGGTCTTAAGAGGTCATGGTATGAGCATATTAGGTGTTAATTAGTCTAATTAGATCTAATTAGACCGAGAAGGGGTCCTATTACTCATATTAGGTACTAGTAGGTCTTATTACTCCTATTAGGTGTTAATTAATCTTATTACAAGTCCAATTAGTCTTTTTAAAGGTCTAATTAGGTCTTATCTAGGTCTTATTAGGTCTAATTACGTCTTCTTTTCTAAATTAGCTCTAATTAGGTATTGCAATATCATGCTTATATGTTTCATTAAGACAAGTCCTAACCCTCAACTTAAAATATCCAGAGAGAGAGAGAGAGAGATAAAGAGATAGAGACATACCTTGTTTCCTATGATAATATCTTTCTCGTGCTTCTTCACGTAGCCTTTTTTTAGTCTCTTCTACATAATGTCATGTACCCTTATTTAGCCTTCTCTTTTTATTTTCCATCACAATTTTCAAAATTATTCCACTAAATTCTAACAAAATTCCAAAAAATTCAATTTCAAAAGTCTTCCTTCTCCAAAATGCGAATTATTTTGTAGCTTTCAAATTAATAAGATGAGGAAAAGATATATTTATTTATATGTAATCTTTATGAACCTGAAATGACACCAAATTGGCCGACATAGGTCTCTATAAAAATTCATTTACAACTTTCTATTCAAACAAGTGGCTTTCGATTGAAAGTAGATTGCTAAATGGCTTAAACCATATTAAACCAATCAAGTACTTTTGATAGAAAGTACTTTCAATCGAAACTAATTGGTTTCGATCGAAAGTTCCTGAGTAAGGGCAATTTGTAGAGTTTGACAAAATTATTAAGATTTCATGGCTCTAGGGCTCAATCACAAGGTTCAAATGGAAAAATAAGGAGAGGTTCTTTTTGATAGCACAAGTACTCCAAACGAGCTTTCTAACGAATATGTATTTGACAATTTTTGAGTTTATTAGGCCTTTTTTTTACGTTAATCGAATGTAGGTGTTTTGTCAAATATAAACCTCTGAGTTTGAGGTTCAATGAAAAATAGTAGAAAAGAGAAAATAAATTGAAAAATAACAACACCTTCCATCTTTTATTCTACTTTCTATCAAAAAATTGAAATTCGATAAATACACAAGTTCTAAGCTATGTAGTTGGTATGACAAAATTATGATTTAGTCAACTTCAAACGCTCATAAATTATGCAATAATCAGGATGATGTCATTAAACCAATTGCATTCCCTCCATATGGATGTTATAAAACTAAATTCAAATGAATCACATTGATATATATTTTATAAAAAAAATTTACTCTATGAAACTAATGTAACTCTTTGAAAATGACATTTTCAACAACATAGCATTTTTTGTGGGAGAAAAAAAACCATTCAAATCAATTCAAAAATAAATAATATTTTATTATATTTAGAATCGATATATAAAATCCTAAAAGGCTCTAATTAACTCCATCTTCTGATATCAAACATTTTAACAATAATATGCATCCAAATCTGAAAGTTTTTTTTTCAAAATGTAGAGTTTAGTGTCCATTCAAGCAAAAAAGTGTAACCCACTATTGTGGATTCACCCAAGAAGATTTCTGATTTTCATGCATTTAATTTTTGGCCCAAGGCTTCCATGCATAATTGTATAATTCTTTTGAATTACTCTTCTTCTATCTTAGTATATTTTTGTGATAGAATTGTATCATCTGCAAATTGTTGATCAGTGATGTTTGGGGAATTTTCTGTGATTTTTGTCCCAACTATTTTTGCTTCTTGCTGTGCTTTTTGAATTTTTATGCCTCAAGCTTCTACCATAATGAAAAAGAGGAAGGGTGATATAGGATCACCTTTTATGATACCTCTAGATATTTCAAAGAATCCTTTCGGGTTTCCATTTACTAAAATTGAAATTTTTGGAGTAGATATATAGCTTTAAATCAAGTTAATCCATCTCTTAGAAAAACCAAAATCCTCCAAGCATTTAAATAAAAATATCTAATTTACCTTGTCATAGGATTTATGAATTTCTAATTGGATCAACATACAAAGATCTTGGTTAGTCTGTGTTGTATGATTAATTTCTTGTGCAATAATGATACCATAAAAATTGATCTATTAGGGATAAGTCCAGTTTTCTCTTCATAGATAATATTTGGTAGTAATATTTTCAGCCTATTAGCCAGTGTTTCAGATAGTAATTTTTAAATGGTTTTGCATAAGGTAATATTTCTAAAGTCCCCCAAATCCTCAATTTTTTTTGGGAATGCGAGCTAAAAATGTATTATTTATCTAAGATAGTAAGAATGTATTTATAGTAGTTAACAAATTTTACTGATATTCTCTTGGGATCTTCAATCCACTATCTTGATGTATGTTTATTTTTCATGATTTTTTTGACATTTGTTCTATTCTTAGTGTTATTGTGGAGGAATTTTGCATTTCTTTCTCCTTCAGTTAGCCACAATTCTTTAGATTTTTGCTTCCAGAAAATTTCTTATTTTGCCAAAATGTCTGTGTTTTTCTAGAAGCTCTTTTTATTTTAATAACCTATCTTCATTCATACCTAACCCTATAAATTCTTCAGTAAGTTCTAAAATATCCTACTCTATTTTAGTCTTGTCCTTAAAAATATTGCCAAACTGTTCCTTATTCTATTTGATGATTTTACTATTGAGGATTTTAAGTTTAGATATGAATCAATACATCTTAGACCCTTCAACAGTTTCCTCTTTCCACCATGTTTCTAATAATTTAATGAACTATTAATGGTGGAACCATAGGTTTTCAAAATTAAAAGGGTTTTTGGCTGGTTTTTCCATTTATCCATAATCTTACTAGGAAGTGGTCACAACCAGCATTGGTGAGAATCTCAGAAGATAGATCAAAATCAAAGGTGCTTAGGTCTCCTTTAAATAAATATTTGTCCTATTTCTCTACGATGTTACTAAAGTTTGATCTCCTATTGTTCCAGGTGAATTTTTCTTTATTATTTTTAATATCTAACAAATTATTAGTGCTTACCCAATGATAGAAATCCACTTGAGCTGATTTTTCTTCTTAACTCCACCACTCTTCTCCCTACCATCAATAATTTCATTATAGTCCCTGCCTAATACAAAATATTCCTCTTGCTATTGTGACATGAAAATTTCTATTTCATTCAAAAATTCTTTCTTCTTGGTAGTTATTATGGGACCATAGATATTAATGACAATGAATTTTAGAGGGCTATAAGTGCTACAAACTTTCCCTACCATTCAGTTATCAGTAGAAATAAGATTACAGTAATCAAATTTTCTAGAATTCCATAATACTGCTCACCCCCTAAGGACCCAACAGAGTCCACTAATTCACCTCTCCATAGTCCTAGTTTTTGATTAAATTTCTTAATTTCCTCTTTTCAAAATTTTTCTTCTTCTAATAATATTAAGTTTGAATTAAAAAGGTTAATATTACATTTATTTACTCTTTGTTTTTTAGGGAAATTAATTCCCCTAACATTCCATGTCATTATCTTCATTGGGGGGTGGGAAGGACCTTCCCCTTCCCTACATGAAAAATATTTTCTAGTTTAACTTGGTTAGCTGCTTCGTTGTCTCTAGTTCTTAATTCTTCTATTGTTTTTCTACCCCTTCTCTTTTGTACCTTTGTAGTGTTTTGGATTCACAAACACACTAGTGTGGTTTCTATTCATAAACTTTTGTCATAATTAGAGATTCCATTTGAAAAAAAATTTATTTCTTGAAATTTCTCAGTCTGAGCCTCTTCTATCTCAATTTCTCTTCTGATGCTTTGGCTAAAGTGGGATATGAAATATAATCCTCATTTTCTTATTTATCCTCTAAATTATCATGATCCTTAAATGTGTTAAATTCTGCAAGGATTTTAGATTCATGTCCTAAAATTTCCTTGCCATACTTTTCAATACAATCTTCCTTTTTTCTCAAAATCTATATTATTTATCTGATAGAGTGTTTCCAACTCTATAGAGATGTTAACACAAGTTTCATTCTAGTAACTATCTTTGCTAAGTTGGATGTATCCTATATTCCTTACTTCATATCCTTCTTTAATCTTATTGTATTTTTCTTTATTTAGTTCCAATTCATGCCACTGAGTAAGCTGGTCCCACACTTCATTGTGAACCAAAGTTAAATATGACATCATATGATTAATTTCTACCATATTTTCCTCTACTCTCTTAACAATTTCACCTTGGTTAGGAGTTATTGTGTCTCTTAATTTTGCACTGTTTGTGAGTAAAAAATTTAATACTTCCTTCCTTCTGTGTTTGGTGTCCTCTTTTTCCAGCTACCTTTGTTATTGAATTTATTTTTACTTGATATTTTATTATTATTCTTTTTCAAGGAATTATTTTTCCTTTCTGTTGTATTTTTAGTTCTTTCCTTATTGAGGATTTTCACTAGTTCCCCTATATCCTCTAAGATTACCTTATCCATTGTTGTGGGGTTTAAGCTAACTGCTTGGGCTGACTTATGCTCTAGGTCTATTTGAGTTTCATTTATTTTGATAATTATGCAGCCTTGAGTTTTTTTCAAGAACCACCACATATGTAGCTTCACCACCATCTAAGTTTAAGGGGGATCCAATGCCAGGTATAGGTGGGCAGATTTGAGAGTTGGAAGGGTAGGTAATATTGTTCCTGAATAAAGGAGAAATGGGCCTGGCCAGGACAAGATTGGGGGTATTGGAGCAATCCACCATGTTGGGGATATTAAGATTTACTTTTTTTACTGTCAATGTTTATTTCTAATTTGGTAGGTTTCAATTCTGAAACCCCCAACCTCCTCATTAAGATTGATTACTATATCTTATTTAATCTTGTATGTTATGTCATTATAAGTTTCCTCCACAATCTCCCCTTCTTCAATGTTTGTTTCTTAGGGGTTCTGGGAATCTCTGAGGGGTTGGTCATTTTCCAACAAGTTCTTAGGATTTTTGTTTCTAATCTGGTTCGATTATCCTCATAATCCATCCTTAAATTAGATTTGAGGAACTCAAGGTATATCGTGTAGGACTCATACAAAATTTGAACAAGAATTGGATTGAGGGTTTTGACGTTAATTTCCATATTAACTATAATTTTGTAGTTTGATTGTGGGTAATTATTTTATATTATTTTGACCTAATGGCCTTTATGATTTCCTACCCTTTTAAAAAAATATCAGATAATTAATTCCATAGGAATATCTGGAAGATAGATTTCTCTGTCTATTTTAAAACTCCTTAAATTTCTAGGGTTAAATTTAGGTTGCCACTCTAGGAATGAAAAATTACATCCTTTAAAACAAGGGTTTTCATTGTTAAAAAAGTTGTCTCTTATTTCCATGGATTTGCATTTAAGAAAGAGAAATCCATTAGAAAGAATCAAAATAATTACATGTGATTTGTATTTTATTTTAAATCATTAAATAATTTCCATAATAGCAGTTTTGATCTCATTCCATCTTGCAAAGATCCCCAATTTCTTGCATAGGATGAAAGTCTTTTCTCTACAACCTATTTTCATCATTATCCTTAATTATGAGGGTAGTGATATGTTGTTTCCCACTATCTATTCATCATTACCTAGAGGGGGATTAGGAGGATTTATGATATTATATAAATTCAATGTCTTAAACATGTTTTAAGTGTGGAAACTGAGATTCTAAATAATCCTTAGTTGGACACTTCTATGGTATTGATTTTTACTATTTACCTTTATCCACCCGTCATGATCGCCTTTAATTTTATCAAGAGAGCGGTGAGACATGTGATCACAAGCCCTAGCATATCTAGTTTTTTCAAAGAAAGTGAATTGATCATTAATCTTATCTACTATAAAAAAAAAGTCATTATGCCGTCAGAGGGCAGGACCAGAGTAGCTGCACCATGGGAGGATTTTTGACATGTGGCCACTGTGATTTAGTCTGCAGATCTTTGAGACCTCGGTAGATGAGGGTCTCCATTTAATTTATTTTTTGTAGCTAAGAGAACAAAACATTTGGTGACCTTGTCCCATT